>JAHWFP010146588.1:0-13415 GCA_023313725.1 Lithobius niger
TTGGCTTATTTAAGGTAGTTAATTTTTTTTTAATTCTTGGTTTCGTGTTTGTCGACTTACCGAGCGTATAAACATGATCGAATAAATAGACATGAATTGCTGTACAGGTAATAAGTGTAAAGGTAAAAATAAGCCATCACCCAAAAGAAATAAGCAATAAGCCAAAATCGTACACTAGAGGTAGTACAATAAGCCACCTTTATGCACTTACGCTTCATTCAAGTGATGTGACTCGGATTCAAACAGGCGAACCAGTCCATTGCCAGATCACTAACCTACCACCATTTACCGATATGGCCACTTGTGCACTGTAAAAGGTGGTATGGTACTGACCCGTTCGTCGGTTCGAATCCGAGTCACATCACTTAAATGAAGCGTAAGTGCATAAAGGTGGTTTATTGTACTACCTCTAGGTGTGATTTTAGCTTATTTCTTATTTCTTTTGGCTAATGGCTTATTTCAAATTTACCTTTACACTGTTTACCTGTACAGCAATTCATGTCTACTTATTTGATCATGGTTATACGTTCTGTAAGTCGACAAACACGAAACTAAGAATTAAAAAAAAATTAACTACCTTAAATAAGCCAAGATGAAATATATTTTTTTTCATTACTTTTTTTTTTACCTGGTAATGGTCACAAGCCATTATAATTATACTTTATTTTCGGATTTTCAACAAAACACTACAACTTATAAGTAGGTTAAAGGGCCACTACCTTTTGTAGTGGAAAAGCGTAAGTGACGCATTATTTCAGAATGTTTAGCCTATAAGCCTCCTTATTTTTATTTTAAACAGAAATTATTTGCTGAATTTTTTTCTTGTGGTGTAGTAGAATTACTGAGCCATGGGAGTGTTTCTAAACTTGAGGCAAGAGTGAGACGGATTCATCTAAGCCACGCACCACAACGTCAACAAAACGTATCAGTTTAGAAATGCCGATGTCTCACTCGTCATTCGGAACAGAAGAAAAATGATCAATATCGTTACCACATCTATTCTCAGTGACATAAATGTTAGTGACAACATACATAAAGATAGCTTACTGTACTACGTTATTTCTAATGTATGATTTTCGCTGTTGGCTTATTTCCTATCTACCCATGATCCAATCCCTACTAACGTCCGTAGAGTTATTTATTTCATTTTTTGTTTGTTTGGTTATATTAGTTTCGTAAGGTTTTCTTTGGTTTCGTTTTGACTTCTAAATTAGTCCATTTCAATTTAGTTATCATTAGTTTTGCTTGTTTACCACGATTTTTTTAGCATTTGTAATACTTTTAATCAGTTTATCAAACTGTTTTAGTGTTAAAAAAATTACGGATGACTTTATATGGAAATGGGGTGAGGTGCTGAAACCCCCCATTCCTCGACAAAATTATAGACTAATTTTTCTTTAGTTGTTGTTAATTACAGAATTAATTGGCCAGGCCACGTCACCAAATTGGTCCATTCAAGCCGAAACTCAAGTCGTTTTCTGTTACAAGCTTTTGTGGGTGGCTTTAGTAGCGTGCAGCGTCATAGAAAAAGAAAAATTAAGTCCATGTAAGAGTAGATGCACTGAGTGGAGTGGTTTCTCGAAACAAAAGCACTACCGCGACATAATCCATGCTGGATTCTTACCTTAAACAAGAATGAGGAAATAGAAGTTGGATTGCTGTACTTAACGGGGCCAAAAACTAACAAAGTTTGGGGTCTTAGCTTAAAAGGACATACCTTCTCACTATATATTCGGGCATCCTGCGCGAAATAGCTTTTGCAACATTGACATAGGTGAGAGCGAATGTAGCAGAATCGTTCTCACGAGGGGGAAATTAGGAAAATGGATGCCTTTGCAACATTTACACGCGTCTGAAGTAATGTTGCAAAACTGAGCCAAACAGGAAAGCCAACCGGAAGGAATGTACCTTTAACCGAAGTGTTTTTTTTGGTTTTTTTTTACACTACGTGAAGACCTTGGACAATCGGCAATACTATACACACTGTACGTCATCAACGTGTTGAGAAAAATTCGAAAGAACAGCACTTTTAAACCATCTTTATTTTGACATTAGTTTTAAAGCTGCTAAATTTGTATTTGCACGCGTGATGATAGTTTGAAACGTTACCTGAAGCTAAAATTGCCAAAATGTTCTCCTGATATTGACCGTACCAAATGCTACAGATGACAACTTGGAGAATCGTACTGCAGAGTAAATCTTTAAACGTTAACCTGGTAAGCATCTGATTGATAAACTCTCCTACTCATTCACTCTCCTACATTAAAATGTAGCCAAAAGTTGGTGCTGAGTTGTCCATTAGGTGCCGGGGGTTCTCTTTCTGGGGAGTTGAGCGGTTTCGTTCCATCCTTTCGACTTGCGCACTGCAGCATACGTCTTTGTGTTTTCTTTTCGATTGCTAAGTTCCAATATGGCTTTACCGAATTTTTATTGCATTGAGTTCACTTTGAGTATGTAATTGTTGATTACTGTTGTGCTTGATAACGGGAGTGATCTGTTCCTGAAACATCATTTTTCCGTGTCTTACATATTGCATTCAAAATACAGTATTACAATAAAAAGTGTTATTTTATTAGTCTATGCAAGCTGTAAGTTTCATTTCTTTTTTATATTTTGTTTTTGTTCTTTTTTTTGCTATTTTCTTTTTGCTCTTTTGTTATTTTTGCGCTTTGATGCTATTTTGCTATTTGTTATTTGTTTCGCTATTTTGTTGCTATTATGTTATTTTTACTAGTTTTTCTTTACTATTTTGTTTCTTTTTGCTTTTTGTTCTTTTCATTTCTTTTTCTATTTTGTGTCGTTGTAATTCCGCTTATCTTGAAGAAGCTTAAACACACAGCGAAAAAGAAAAGGCCTTTATTTCCTGGTATGGCTATTGTTTCTTTCGGACGTGGTATTCAATTGATGACGTCATTGGCGACGGTAAGAATTGATAAGTCGAGCGATTGAGGGCAAGGCAAGACACAAGTGGCTACGATTAGGCTCATGAATGAGAAGGGAGGAAAGGAAGCAAAGCAAACCATTCCAAGTGGTCCATTTAGAAAATTGGCGTGGGTGACGACACCAATTATTGGACGACCGCCCTTCACTGCCCGCCCTCACTCTCCTAGGCAACGGACGGTAGCCGGAATTTCTCACCCACTTGCACCAAGCACCAGGCAAGCAAGCGATCAAGCGACGCCATCTTGGCTACCGTACACAGCGCCGCCACGTATTTCTTATCGTTCATCCGCTGAACCCTTGGCTCCGTCGTTCGTTCGGCCCGCAATAAAGATAAGCCTTGAAGATAGGCCTATTGTTCCTGCTCCCGTTTCAGACACTTGAGTTGAAAAAAAAATTTTGCCAATAGACTAAACGCAGTGCAACTCAAATTGCAATAGGCGGAGACACTGGTCCTCGGTTGTCTCGACAAAATTGTAGCTTAGTTAGTGGCACTCAAAACCAGACCTTTCCCGTCACCCGCTCTCGCTGGGGTGTCCAGGAAATCCCTAGAAATTGAATTTCCGTTTGTCAGTTGCTTTGGGGTTGGCGACTTTGTTTTCTTTATTTCAGCAGTGCCCATGTTGGGGATATCGATATCTGGTGAAAGAACATAACACCACATCACCAAAACAGCTAACCCATCAACACATCAACCAAGAAAATGTCCATGTATAATATCCAGCATTAGAGTGGTGGGAGACTAGCGTTTTTATTCTGGGAACTAAGTTTGGTATTGGTGGGAGTTGGTTAACCAAATACGGATGCAAACCTATTTACATTGCCTTTTGGAATTATATGTCAGACTGCCTGAGCGGGAAATCGAACCCACGACCTCTGAAATCAAAGGCCGAGGTCCTACCTCTGAGCCAGACTGATACGGTGAATTTCGAGCCCATGTCCCGTGGTGGGAGTTGGGGGTCACTCCTCGCTCATGAGGAAGGAGCTTTGCACCTCAGCTTTGCACCTCACCTCAGCTTTGCATACTTCGACCACTGTATCACTCGTTCGACTGCAGAAGAATATTTTCCAGGAAAAGACGATAAAACGATATTGACATCGGACGAAACACGAAAGCACGAAACACGAAACAATAATATGCCCGCCTCTCTCAATTCCTGGTTGCCACGGAAACGTGAAGACTCGAAACCAAAACCGTGTTGCATCGCATGAAGGAATAGGCTTAATCTCGAACCACTGTTGTAATCTGCTACTAACGAAAGTAAATCGGAGATAAATATTAGGCCTAAACGCTAAAAATTAGGCCTTAAACCTAAAACTAGGTCTAAAACACAGCTAACACATTTTAAACCTAAATTGTGATGGTTATTTCTTTCAGATTATATAATACAGATCGCTGTTGCAGTCATAGAGTTAGGAAATAATACATTATCTTGCATTGCGTGATAGAGGTGTACCAGCTTAACATTTTCGTTGGTGGCGGTGTCAAATTTTATACCAAAGCAGTATTGTGAACCTTTTGAATCTTCTGACTATTGTTAAAAACTATCGTACTGATGATTGTTTGGCTTGCAGTTAAACGCCTTATTACGTGCTGTTTTATTTTTACTCGCGGCGATGGCCCACGTCTTCAGTGTTGGCTACGAAAAGAGGCTACAAATAACTAAACAAAAACTAAATGCTGGAGCAAACGAAAGCTTGTTAACGTAAATTTGACACCTAACATAGGCCTACATTAAAAAAAATGGCTAAAATAAGAAAAACGCCAGCAAAGAACAGCAGTACGTCACACCAAAAGGCAAACAGCCCAACAAAGCCCATTTAGTATTGTACCCAGATTTTTAAGAATTATTAACAAATGTGGTATCCTCATTAAAATAAAAACTAAATATAAGTTTGAAATGAAGATCCGTTCGCTCCGCCTACAATAGGCCCAAAGCCTGTTTCCTAGTATCTGAATCTGGCAAAACAAGGTATGGTCATGATACGTGATGCGGACATTTGACGGACATTTGCGAAGTAATCATGCAGATACAATAGCTAGCCTAAACCAACTGCTACCGAATTTTTTACGTTTTTGCAACACCAAATGTTAGATATTACCTTTTATTGACGTCTGAAACCATCAATACGTAAGGTCTTTTACTGCGTTTTGTAGTATGTCAGATTACTGCGCATGTGTAGCTTGTGTGCTGACAGTGTTTACTTTAGTCACTTTACTTTCGATTTTATTTTTCCTGTTTCTTTCTCTAGGGTGGAAACCATTCAAGTAACTGTAGCTTCTGCTAAGAAAGTTTTGCTTAACAACGGAATGAAAGCATCCCGAAACGTTGCTGTTTAGTGTACATGCTTGTGCACCTTTTGGCTTGTCTTTTTTGTTGATATCACTCCTCTTGCGGTTGTCAAAATATTAGCCAACTTAAATTTTCGCAAGTGCTAATGAGTTTTTTTTTTAATACACGTTTCATCAGGCTTCATTAGCCGAATAAACACACTAATTTTAGAAAGAAAGACATTAATACATCCAGAGACAAATAAATGCACGTGGGAGTATCCATGTTGTAAGTCTCACTTTGTGTTCCACCATTTGCACAAGGCCGTCAGGGAGAGGAGGAGCAGGTTTGAGCTCCCGGATCCAAGCCAGTTAATTTAACATGGCCAATAATCTTATTTTTAACGAAGCAGTGCTATGAAGATTTAACTTCTTAGCACGTAGGAGAACTGGCGTATAGTCGGAAGGCAAGACACGCAAATTCTATACCAGTCGTCCTTGGCTCTAGAAAGAAAATGCCATCCCATTGCAAGTTCCAGGTGTTCTATGCCTAGTTTTCCCAGGATTTGAAATCGACAGCCTACTGCAGAGATATGGTCACAAACGCTTTTCACTGTTTGGCTAATGTGAGACGATGTTTTGCTTCTGCAAATGTATACTAGTGGTTCGTGTGTGGACTTTTAAGGTCATTGTGAGGCCGCTTTTGGAATAAGCAAGCCTGGCCTGGTTGCCATATCTTCTCTGGGACATTGACATCATGGAATCGGTCAAGTGTAGTTTTACACGTAGCCTGTTGGGATTTCGGAATTTTTACCCTGGAGGGTCATTTGCAGAAGGTGGGTCTAGAGCCGCTTGAACTTCAGAGGCTGAAATCAAATTTAATAGGCTACTTACCTATACGATTGTTCACGGTTTTTTTTCGGTGGCCTTAACCTATTTTTGAATGCAGTTCTTACCATTCAACTCGTGGTCATCCATTCAAGCTGCGAATACAGATATCGCGACTTGAATGTAGACAACATTTTTTTTTTTGCGAGAGGGTGATAGCACTTTGGAACGCGCTTCTTGATGCTGCGGTTCGTGCAGCCTCGGTAAGAGCCTTCAAATTAGCTCTTGGCAAAGTCCCTCTTATACATTCCCTCGCTGGTTTTCAGAGGCAAACTATTTTTGATCACCTTTAGGTTAGGAATTGATGATCCGTTGGTATGCTGTCTCTACAAAATACGTTGTTGGATAAAAATAACGGGAAAAGTGTGAAGCTCTTTAAATATACGCTGCCGGTGATCTTTATGTACGCAAATATCGAATTATCGACCTTTCCAGCTAACAATATCGACCAATTGTAACTGGTTCGAATCCGAGGATGATACAATTGATCCGAGTCTGGTCCCAAAACTACTTCCCAAGTGCTAGGGACACCTAAGCCGCCATAAAGCTAAAGAAGGCTGATACATTGATACATTTGTGCATTCCTTTCCTTGCAGTGAGCAAACGCTAGAAAGAACTAGATGGCGCTAGACGCTGAAGACTTTCGTTTGGTGGCAACCTGCATTTACGAAAAAAATGGCGACAAAGTCGTTAATGATCGGCCATAAGCAACACCTGTTAATTTTGAATTAACAAAGCTGAGAACAACCTATAAAAGTGTCTCGAACCGGAAAAAGAAAAGACTGAAAATCAATCAACCATAGTTGGCTGATAATCAATCAATCAACCAGAGCAGTGGTGGTAGGGTTTGGAGAAAATAGTACCGTCCTTATCTCTAAGACAGGTAAGTATGTGACAGTGCGACACTGTGACGTGAGGTGGTGCAACTTTAGTACTGATAAAGAAGTCAAATAGGCCATGACCGTCGACACATTTCACTTGGCTAGTGGGACAAGTGTCAAGAGGGTCTTCCCACGAGCCAAACCAAAGAGATGGTGGCACTTGATAGGGCTTTGAAAACGAACGAAACAAGCCGTAAACGTAATTGGCCAAAGATGTTGCACAACTGTTCCGTCCCTTTTCCTCAACTGTTACTGCTAATTTCTGTTCCAGCGTTTGACTGAATCCCGTGGTCAGACCGTCCTTTCAACTTTTTTTGCTTTTTGGGAGCCCAGCTTATTACTACCGGCAAGAATTTATAGATGTTCTTGCTTACTGCGGATAAACGGCAGAAAAAAAAACCTATATAAATTAATTGGGTAAATTAACTTTGCTTTATAACGCCATCTTTTGCCACTAGTATCAAAAGTTGAAACAATGGTTGTTCGTTTTGCATGTACGATTGCTTAAAATGCCTCTTATCAAGGACAGCTGTGTAAGCCTCAGCATGAACTTCCATGCTAAACGTCAGATTTTGAGACCTTTGCCCCAGAATTCGGTGTTTGTGATCGTGTATTTAACTGTTTCACTGCATTAAAAAATTTAAAGACAATAATCGAAACCGTTTGGCCTCCACAGCATGGCCATTTCTTGTTGTTGTTGGGAATTCTGCCCTCAACTGGAGATTTTCAATTTTCATAGATCAAAATGTAGGTATTAACAAGCGCCAAGGTCTTTGGGGGGATATTTTAATGTGACTGCAATAGTCTTCTTGTTATTCTTCTTGTTGTTGGTGAAATTTTGCTCTCACGATGAACCGATCTGCAACTTTTATCGATTAAACCGCAATTAACAACGCTTTGGTCCTTTTGAACACTATTTTAATAGACTACAATATTCGTTTTGTCTTCTTGTTAGGGAAATTTTACTCTCACCTAGAGATCGAACCAATGAACCAATTTTTCAACTTTTATAGCTCAAAACATATAGGCATGAGAAAGGCCTGGGGCCTTTTGAACGTTTTTTTAACGTGACTACAGTATTCATGTTGTTATTCTTCTTCTTGTTCAGGAAATTTGGCTTTCACCAAGATATCGCACCAGTGAACCGATTTTCAATTTGTGTAGCTTAATACTTAGATATTAACAAGGCCCAGGGCAGGGGCTTATTAACCCATGTTGTGGCCGCGAGGCAGACCTTTGAAGATGGCCTCTCTCACTCTGACAAGGGGCCACCAACCCCTTAACCTGATACGGGGCCACATCCTAATATGATGTACCCTCACCCTGACATGGGGCCTCCTCACCCATTACCCTGATACGGGGCCCCTCATCCTAATATGAGGTCCCATCGCCCAGATATGGGACCCATTCACCCTAATATGAGGCCCATGTGGTGGGGCCATTAGCCCAAGGTAAGATTTTTGGAATATGATAAACGAGAAACTACAGATGGAATAATGTACAGTTTGATGCCAGGAGGAACGATAAACTACACCGAGTGTAAAAGAAATATATATCCTTTTCTTAATATTAATATTGCTTCAAAGCAACAGTGGAACAGCTGTCAGTAGTGAAAAGTATATTAAAAAAAAAATATTTTGCATGATGAGAAGTGCGTTGTTGCCAGTGGGGAACCCCGTTTGAGCCCCTTTTTAGTCTTCTGTACAGCCGTACCGGCTGAGAAGACTATTGCAACGACTTTGTCCGTCCGTCCATCCGTCGCTTTTTTCAACTTCGCAACGGTACCAGAAATTGACGACCACTGTTTACAACGTTCGATTCAGTGTCAAAAGTTAGTTAAATAACATGGCAAATTAAAACATCGTTGCCTCCTTATAGCTAACTTCGACGTAACTAAACTAAAAAATAACATTTCATCGTCGAATTGAAATCCTAAAGATTTGTGTTAACGCAGCCGCAAAAACAAAAACATTTTAGCTTCGTTTAAAAGAGTCTTGTCGCATTGTTGCATGAATGAATAGGCTTACGATCGAACCAAATTCTCTTTTAGGCCTATCTGCTACTTACGAAACTAAAACTGCCGTTAAAAAAATTAGGCCTAAAAAATGAAAATTAGATCTAAAATCACGTTACCATGGCAACGTCAACAGTTGCTACGAGTCGCTTGCTGCAGCGTTTCTCCTGTTTAAAAAATGAATAGGCTTACTGTATACAATCCAAATCTCCATTAGTTGCTACTTACGAAATTAAAGTTGTAAATTAGGCCTAAACGCTGACAATTATGTCTGAACCGTAAAATTAGCTTAAAAGCTAACGTATTTGTAACGGGCAATTCTGATGGTTACTGTTTTTAGATTATATAATAGAGATAGCTGTTGTAGTGCATGATAGAGGTGTTAATATTGGAAGTGGAAGAACTGTACAGAAGACCAATACGACTAGATAGTCGCTGTAGCCCCTTGTTTCCTGGTGCCCTGAGGCAACTGCCCCAACTGCCTCGTTGGTAATACGCCACTGGCCCAGGGCCTTCTGACCGCTGGTTTATTGTGACTGATTTATCTCAAAAAGTGATCATCTCAATTATATCATATCGTGATTATCTCATGCCAAAATTCTAGTTATTTAATTAACCTGAAATATCTCCAAAACAAAAAATAACAGTTACCATAGGTGGTATAAAAAACAAACGGTAAGGTGTATAAAATACGGATGTAAGACCTAAAAAACTTAATGGTCTAAAGAAACAGACACAAGAAAAAGAAATGTAAGCCATCAGTATCGCACTAATACATGTAAAAGAAACTCCATCTTATGGGGCAAGTTTTTTCTCAATATTAATTGTTATTATGTTTAGGACTAGACATTTAGCAGAATTCTGAAGATTACAACTACTCGGCCGAGCGAGAGATGCTTAGGAAGTTTGTCGTATACTCCGAGGTTGCCGTGGAGTTTCGAATTACGTGTTTGAGGTAAGGCCGTATTCGATTTTGTTTTAAAATCGAATTCGGTTTCAGTTTCACTTTAAGCATTAGGGTTTTAATTTCAGGTATATTCGGAAGTGTCTGTAACATTCTTATGGCCGGGAAATAGTTTAGCTGCTGTGCCTCTTTATGCCATGGTATTACCCGGCTTATATTAATTTTCGTGTACTCGCAGCAACGTTTTCACCGTAGCTTTTAGACACGAAAAATACGAATAGACCCAATGTGCCTATTTACTTTGGTATTGGTTCGATGAATACGGAACGAATATTTCATTGCACAGTTATGAAAATTCGGTCGTTGCAAAAAGTGTGGAGTTATCAATTTTAACCCGCAGTAAACGTGTGGCCCATCAAAATTAACCGGCTGGGTTGACGTAATGTTGGTTGCCAGATTACCTGCGTAGGCTACTAGGGTCCGCACGGCTCCGTTCGTGAAAAAAAAAATGAATTAAATATGCAATAAACAATATGTGATGACATGCACACACCTGACGAACATGATGGCAGTTTAATTGTGCCATAGGGCAAGGGTGTCAATGATGGCACACGAGTCTTCCCGTAGATTCGTAAGGACCCCTTTCTACATTTTATATGTAGTTACAAGTGAAATTTCTGTCTTTGCTGGATTTTTTTCTCATTGTAATTTTCTGGTTGGTTTTAAAATCTGGTTCCTTCCCTGATCATTTCATAGCTGTTTTTAAATGACTAGTCTAAAAAGACAGCTTAGGGACTGGTCATTATTTATCACAGGGGTGGGGAAGGAAAAAGTGTCATTTTTTGACACTTTCATAGTCAACATTTCTTTTAAAAACCTCTACTCCAGAACCAGTCGATGCGAGGTTTTTAAGCTGTCAGTATCGTATACCTCCATGGAGTTGGAGAGTATGATATGTAAGTCCATGCTAATACCTACTGTAGTTTTTTTTCAATACACTTCAATTTCTAGAAAATCCTTACTACCTGGTTTCTTGGCTTCTTCAGGTGCTATTATGTTCGGGATGTGGGCATAACAAGCAAACAGTGTGTTCATCATACTTATTGTAATGAAACTCGACACAAGAGTGTAGGGAACATAGGTGATTTATAGAACATTTTTAACAAGGAGCCAATGAAACGAGCACAATGTTAATTTTTTCCTGTTTTAAATCAACCTTGCCCTTTCGTTAAAAACGAGGCACGTTTCCCTTACGGTGTATGACCATTTCGCCGAATCCCGTTTTGCCGATTCCCGTTTCGCCGAATTTTAATCAGTGTCTAATTTTCGACGAAACGGGAATTTCCGTTTCGCCAAATTATTTTTTCCCCCAATTATGTGCCTCGTTCGCGCTGTTCGTTCGCTGTCGTTATACATCAGAAACCACAGCTAATCACAAATTCCTTCGAATAGGAATGCATCTTTAACTTCTCCAACGTCAAATTTTTATAGAATACTTTGATTCGGCGAAACGGGAATTCCCCTTTCGCCGAATTTTAATCAGAGCTTAATTTTTGGCGAAACGGGGAAAATTTTGGCGAAACGAGCATCAGCGAAAGGGTATTCGGTGAAACGGTGTACACGTCCCTCACAGCTAGTGGTAGCATGTCGGTGCAGAGGACTTCTTACTTAATTTAGCTATAGACGGTCTCAATAGACACACGAAAAGTGCATTTTTTTTGGGGAGGGGCAGGGGGGAGTGGAGGAATCACATTATTTTTGGACCTTGAGTGGCGAAGTCAGGGTCTTGAAGGCGTCGTGCGCACCGTGTTTCTAGCGCATGGGCAGAATAAACCGTGTATCTAGCACACAGGCAGAATAAACCGTGTATCTAGCGCACAGGCAGAATGAGCCCACACCCGGAGTTTCACAACTGCTTGCGTCATACACTTCAGGATTACAGAAATCGCGATGTATATAGGCGTTTCCTCCGCAGAGTGTGTTTCATACTTATCTGCTTAGGGTAAATAAAAAAAAAAGTACCTTGTTTAACAGATTATCAGCAATGTTTCATTTTTCAACAAAATAACTAACTAGAAATAAATAAAAAAATAAAAAAACCGTTGTTCTATAAAAGATAAGTATCATGTAATTTAGTATAGTGTTTTTTTTTATACATTCGTAAACGCAATTCTACACTGAAAGTAATGAACAGGTTTCAGCTGATTATAACGACGTCACACAATGGAGTTTTTGACATGCTTGCGCTTCTGTGCGCTCGATGCACGGTTCATTATGGTTGCGTGCGGTTCTGTGCGCTCGATGCACGGTTCATTATGGTTGCGTGCCCTCGAACAATCGAAATTTTTGAAGGGGAGGTGTTCATTGGTTGTAACGTTATCCTTTCCGTCCCTCCTCCCCCCTTCCCGGGCAATAAATAATACGCCATCCCTTATAATCTCGCATAATTCCCCCCCACCCCTCGCCGGATTTTGTTTGGGAGCCTCTTTAAGACGTCATGGCACCGACGAAACTCATGTTCAAATTATAAAATTAAACTTAAGCACCTAGTTACTGGTGGCAAACTGACGGTTATCGATTTTTATACCACGGCTGCGAGGATTTCCCGGCGAGACTACGCAAACGTCAAGGGGCGTAATCCCGAGACGAATTGCATGTCGAGCCGGGAAATCCTCGCAGTCGTGGTATAAAAAATCGGTAACCGCCAATTTAGTCACGAATAAATTATTTATATCACGGTTGGGACGTCAAGGTAACTCGTATTTAATTAAAAGGTGTTTGTGTTTTGTGAAAATTGCTTCAGTTGCTGTGATCAATCAGTATCTCGAAATGAATGAAGGTCATCCCACTTTAGTTTGTGGAGGGGAAAGTGTGTGATAGACAGACAGACGAGTTCGTTTGTGGATGGAAGATGGGAGTTAAACAGAATCGTCGTTCACGTCGGAAGGGTTCACGTCGGAACGTTGCTCCTCGTGTTTTCAAATCTGCCCGGGTGAATAAACGTCGATATGTGAGGCAGCAGGGATAAAAATACATTCATGAATGGTAAGTAATTAATTTTGTGCGTTTGTAGTTTGAGAATTGTTCTAAAATTACGGTAATAGACTAATATGTGTATCGATATGAATGAAGGTCATTCCATTTTAGCTTGTGGAGGTGAGGGGGGAGTCAATAAACTTAGAAATTAGGCCAGACATGTGAAAGTTATAGTAGGTATAAGATTTCATTCGGGACATCCTGGGAAGTTAAGTAATTCCTTTTATACGTTTTTATTGCGTTACGTTTTTGGACGCTGTATTTGGTTGTTGGTGTGTGCGTTCCCGGTCGCGTGATCCGGAAGTGTCAAAATTGTGGGTTATCGGCAAAAGTGTAGGGTAACTTGATAACCCACACTTTTTGCAATGACGCACACTTCCGCTCACCGTTAACGGGATTTAAGTTACGGAAATTTAGCATGACGTTGAGTTAGAGTGACGTCGCAGCCGTGGTATAAGTAAGAGATATCCGTGAGGTGTA
>JAHWFP010146589.1:0-14138 GCA_023313725.1 Lithobius niger
CTATGACCGGGCGGGATGTGAGCACGGCATAACTCAGCATTGGTTGGTTTGTTGGTGTGCACGGCATGTGGGTCCTTTGTTTTAAAGCTGGTTGGAGCCATTGGACTAGTGGCGATGCTTCGATGATGAATCGTTGGGTCCTGGGCTTGGATCTGCCATTCTGATGTGGAGTTGAGCCATTGGACCAGTGGTGACGAAGACTTGGCCGATGAGCACTGTGGCCCCGGCGTTCTAGGCTGGTCGAGCAGTTTAGACTGGTGGTGACGCTTTGGTGGTGAGCGACGGATCCCCCTTGCCTTCGTGCCGGCAGATCCCCGTTCTAAACCGGAGTCGACCCTTCGGACCGAGTTGCGAGACTGGTACAAACGTAAGCTGTTGCATCGACGATCCCCCAGTCTTCTTATGAGGATGGATCCCTTGCCTTAGGTACGACGTTTCGTTCTAAGCTTGTCGAGCTGTTTGGACTAGTGGCTTTGGTTTGAGATCGGTACGCCGTTCTAAACCGGCTGTTGGACCGAGTAAGCGAGACGAGTGGTGATCATTCTCGTCCTTTGGCTACACTGTTCCGAACTGGTCGAGCTGTTTGGACTTTGGTTGTGGCTTTGGTTGTGGGTCTTGCTAGCGGACCCCACTCCTCGTAAGTCAACCTGGACCGAATTGCGAGACTGGTGACGAGCTGTGTAAGTCCTCGATGTTGGGCTCGATGTTCTAAACTAGGTTGGAGCTGTTTGGACTAGTGGCTTTGCTTGGTGAAGATTGGGACGCCTTTCTAAACTGGGATGAGCCATTGGACCGAGTAGCCAAGACTTGGTGGTGAGCATTCGTTCTCCTTGAGGGTGTGCTGTCTCTGAGCTGCCCCTCTTGTGCTCGGAACTGGTTCGTGATGTTTGCTGCAGGCCTGTGAATCTGGTGAGTCCTGCTGAAAGAGTTAGCGGCTTGGCCCTACCGTAAGCTTCCTCCGTCGGTCTTCGGGCTATGGACGGGTACGCAAGGGTAGCATGTCGGGCCGTGTTTGAGCTCGAGTAGGTGGACGATCCTAACTTGCTTGCTTTGCATGTCTCCGTCTTGGATTGGGAGTGCTCGAGTGGCGGGCGAAGTGGTTGTTGCTTTTTGTTGTTCCCTGGGATGCGTTGACCTGTGGGCAAATGGGTCTGGTGATGTGCTGGCAGAAAGCGCTTGAACCTTAGCGGCTTGGCCCTACCATAAGCTTCCTCCGTCGGTCTTAGGGCTATGGACGGGTACGCAAGGGTAGCATGTTGAGTCGTGTTCAAGCTGGAGTATGCAGACGATCCTAACTTGCTTGTTCCATGTGCGTTCGTGCCCCGGGTTGAGCTTATTAAGTGACAGCTGGGCGTTTCTGAGTCCAGGATGTGTTGGCTGTGGGTGAAAGAGACTGGTGATGTGCTGCTGAAAGAGTTTGTTCCGGCTTGGCCCTACCGTAAGCTTGCTCCGTTGGTCTTCGGGCTATGGACGGGTATGCATGGGTAGCATGTTGAGCCGTGTATGAGCTTGAGTAAGTGGACGATCCTAACTCGATTGCCTCGTGCCTCTGTGTCTTGGATTTGGATTGGTCTCTGAGCTAGTCGGAGCAGTTGGACTAGTGGCGATGCTTCGGTGGCGAGTGGTACGCCATTCCGAACTGAAGTTGAGCCGCTGGACCGGCAGCAAAGACTTGGCGATGAGCAGCCAGACAGCTGCTATGCCAGCCGATATGGCAGCTGATATGCCAGAGTCGTGTGCGTCTGGGCATTTCTGAGTTTAGGATGTGTTGGCTGTGGGCGAAAGAGTCTGGTGATGTGCTTATGAAAGAGTTTGAACTTTGACTTAGCCCTACCATAATCTTACTCCGTCGGTCTTCGGGCTGCGGGCGGGCAGGTAAGGGTAGCATGCTGAGCCGTGTTCTGAGCTTGAGTAGGAAGACGATCCTGACTCGTTGCCTCGTGCCTCTGTGTCTTGGATTATAGGAGTGCCTTAGCCGCTCTGTGTCTAGGGAACATTGATGTCGAGTGCGAGAATCGGGTGTGAAAGACTGCGAGCCCGGGGCCTGCCAATCATGTTACTCCGTCAGGTCTTTGATCGTCCCGTGATTCTTCGGAATCTCTCGGGCTCACTGGCTATGTGGCGGGTAGGTTTCTGGTAGTATACCGGGCTTGTAGTATGTGAGTGAAAGCCAGCCCGGGGCCTGCCAATCATGTTACTCCGTCAGGTCTTTGATCGTCCCGTGATTCTTCGGAATCTCTCGGGCGCACTGGCTATACGGCGGGTAGGTTACAGGTAGTATACTGGGCTTGGACTGTTTGAGTGAAAGAGCGAACCCGGGGCCTGCCAATTATGTTACTCCGTCAGGTCTTTGATCGTCCCGTGATTCTTCGGAGTCTCTCGGGCGCACTGGCTATACGGCGGGTAGGTTACAGGTAGTATACCGGGTTTGTTGCGAGAAAGAAATTCCCGATTCCCTTCGGTGTTTCTGTGACTTGGATGTGGAGTTGTTATTTGCTGGTGTTGGCCTTGTACCATGCATCGGTGACGCTATCGGCCAAGTGGTTGGCTTGTTGATGAGGACGGCGTGTGGGTCATTTGCTCAAAGCTGGTTGCAGCCATTGGACTAGTAGCGATACTTCGGTGATGAATTGGTGGGCCCGCGCCTTCGGGCTTGGATCTGCCATCCTGATCTGGAGTGGAGCCATTGGACTGGTGGCAAAAGACTTGGCTGATGAGCACTGTGGTCCCGACGTTCTAGGCTGGTCGAGCTGTTTGGACTGGTGGCGATGCTTTGGTGGTGAGCGACGGATCCTCCTTGCCTTCGTGCCGGCAGATCCCCGTTCTAAACCAGAGTCGACCCTTCGGACCGAGTTGCAAGACTGGTGCAAACGTAAGCTGTCCTATCGACGATCACCCAGTATTGTGAGGATGGATCCCTTGCCTTTAGGTTCGACGTTTCGTTCTAAGCTTGTTGAGCTGTTTGGACTAGTGGCTTTGGTGGAAATCGGCACGCCTTTCGAAACCAGCTGTTGGACTGAGTAAGCAAGACGAGCGGTGAGCAATGTCGTCCTTTGGGTGCACTGTTCTGAACTGGACGAGTTGTTTGGACTAGTGGCTTTGGTTGTGGGTCCTGCTAGCGGACCCCACTCCTCGTAAGTCAACCTGGACCGAATTGCGAGACTGGTGATGAGCTGTGTAAGTCCTCGATGTTGGGGTCGATGTTCTAAACTAGGTTGGAGCTATTTGGACTAGTGGCTTTGCTTGGTGATGATTGGGACGCCTTTCTAGCTGGGTTGAGCCGTTGGACCGAGTAGCAAAGACTTGGTGGTGAGCACTCGTTCCCTTGAGGGTGGGCTGTCTCTGAGCTGGTCGGAGCAGTTGGACTAGTGGCGACGCTTTGGTGGTGAGCGACGGATCCCCCTTGCCTTCGTGCTGGCAGATCCCCGTTCTAAACTGGGTTGAGCCGCTGGACCAGCAGCAAAGACTTGGCGACGAGCAGCCTGGCCTCATCTTCGGGCTTGGAAGGTTCTAAGCTGTTTGAGCCATTTGGACTGGTGGCAACGCTTTGGCAGTGAGCTGTGGGTTCGTCCTGTAGTACATCTCCAGAGTGCTGCCGGACCTAGTGGCAATAGTGGCGGTGGCCCTTTAAGCTCGGAGAGGTCTCTTGGAACTGGTCGGAGCAGTTGGACTAGTGGCTTCGTTTTGGTGACGAGTGGTACTCCATTCTGAACTGTAGCTGAGCTATTGGACCTGCAGCAAAGACTGGTTGGAACTTGTTGAAAGGCAGTCGTTTCGAGCGTTGCCAGTGCTATACTAAAGTGGGTGTTTGACGAGACATTCATGAACTAGCTAGCTGACGAGGTGGCTAGGCGTCGAACATTGGGACGTTCGTGTTTTTCGACGAGTTCCTTAGTGTAGTGATCCACCTGAGGCCCGTCTTTCCTTCTGGTCTCGAAGGTTAGGCGATCGATGACTGTGGATCATGAGGGTGTGGTGGTGGGGCAGAGACCACTACTTACAAGCCTGAGGATGACCCTTACTGGATGATGACTTGGATGATGACTTGGCATGTGGCTAAGTCCAAAAAATGGGACTTTGTACTGAGGGGATGGACTTGGTCTCGACCATCCCTGAATCAAAAGAGACCCGCATACTAGCCAAGCTCCGCAATGGTGGAGTTTGGCTTTTTTTTTAACCCTTATGGTGACGGTTAACATCGCAATACCCAGAGAATTTGGCTAAGTCCAAGTCTTGCCAGACCCTGCAATGAGGCAGGGTTTGGCTTTTTTTCTGACCTTTTTTCATTACCCAATATGGTGACGGTTAACATCGCAATACCCAGAGAATTTGGCTAAGTTCCACCCAAAGAAAACCCCACACCCCGCCGTCACCTGAGACCTGGCATTCGTCGCGGTTTCAGGCTCGGATTGAGTACCTGAAGCCACGACGAATACCGGGTCCAGTGTCAGTGAGGTTTGGGGCTTTTAGTCTTTTCCTGAAAAGTCAAAGTCACAGTTAGGCAAAGGGAAAACATAATTCTGAACAAAGGTTACAAGGTTTATTCGGCGTTGGCTGTACAAAGCTATACAAGTTCAATGAAAATTCAGCCTAAAAATCGAGATCCAGGCGATCTTGATGCAGCTGCCAACAAGTTCGTCCACCGTGCCTTCTTCTCGAGCTTTCGTCCGTGCACACGTTCGTGCGACAAGTTGCGCACCACCAGATGGTCTCGTGCCGTTCCTGTCTGTACTTCCTGCACACCTGGCATCTGCGGCTCCTCGTACTCTTTTCGTGGCGATGACTGGTACCCAAAATGGCTGGAAGTCTTATGAGGCGTGTCTTGCGTACTCGGTTGATGAGTTGGTTGGCCAGCGATCTTCGGTAAGTCAACTGGGAGCGTTTGCCAGCCCTATTGAGGCCGCAGACCATGACCATGTTGAGCCTGGCATTGACGAGAATCTGGTTGAGCTTTTGGAAGAAAAGGTAGCGGTGCCATCTAATCGACCTCCTGCCGACATAGAACGAGGAGATGAGGTGATTGGCCATGTCCACGCCATTCATGGTCTCCGTGTAAGTCATGGCTGCCGGTGGACAAGTGACTAGGTGTTTCTGGCCCCCGATGAGTCTTCCGACGGTACATTTTCCGGCCAAGGGATCCACGTGGGTGCTGAGTAGAGGGACGGCCTTGGTGTCACACCAGATGCTCAGCAGTAGCCGGCCGCTCTGACGCAGGATACTGTCACCACGTTCGTGCTCTTTCTTGAATTTGCGCAACTCCTCCGTGAACTCGTATGGCATTCCGGCAGCATTGGCGCGTAGGCTCCCGCATCCGAAGGTTCCTAGCTTGGTGTAGAGGACCTGAAACAGCAGTGCCGAAGTGAAGCGGTTGTCACAGACGATGGTGTAACCCTGGTTGAGGTAGTGGCGCGCGGTGTAGATCGTTGTGTGAGCCATCTTGTTGTTCTCGAGTTCCTTAGCGGGGTCTTGGGCGGGGTCAATGGCCATGTGGCGCTTTTTTCCAATGTGTGCCTCGTCGTTGAGTATGTAACCGTCGAACGGGTCGCAGAGAGTGAAGTGTTCAAAGCCGACCTTGATGGGCTTCTTGGGCTGGTATACCTTGATCTTGGATCTTCCAGTGTATGCAGTCATTGACTCGTCTATGCAGAGAACTGATCCGGGGTTCCTGCACTTGCGGAATGCCTGGTTGATAGCCTCCATCATCGGTCGAACCTTCATTATTGCGTCCATGTCCTCCTTGGCCTTCTGCTCTTCCATGGCTTGCCTGGTCGTGGGCGATGCAGTCTGGGGATCGGTACCAGTGAAAGACGGTTCTTCGGACAGCCGAAAGTTGTTCCAAATTTGATTGAACCTTGTTCTGGTCATGGTCGATCTGATGGAGTGGTTTCCCAGGTCTGGGGACGTGGACCAATACTGCGCCATCTCCGGCAAGTCGTTGTAACCCATGATTATCAGTATTCCGATGAAAGCCAGCAACTCGTCTTTCGTCAATGGTACCCAAGCGGGAGTGGGATGTGGTTTCTTCCGTTTCGGCGATGTTTGGCAGGCTTGCGTGGTTGTCGTTACTGCTGGGTCTTGGCTGGAGTTGGAGTTGGAAGTGGCCTCTGCTTGTTCCCCTGGCTGAGGGAGTTGCGACGATACGACCGTTGAAGGTGTCTCCTTGGCAGCTGGCTCTTGGCTAGAGTTAGCCCCTGCTTCTTCCCTTTGGATTTGCGCTGGCTGGATCGGCGACGTTGACGACGAGGACTCTGACTGGCTCCTGAGTGTCTTGTCCACCTCTGCACACATCTGCTCTAGCACCAACCGTCCTGTGCTCAGATCTTCTGGGGGTTTTGTTCTCGAGTCTTCTGGGGATTGTACTGGTGGAGCGCTTGGCTGAGACTGTTGTTGGCTGAAACGGTGATTGACATATTGGGTTATCCTGGCGTGGCGCATCTCCTGGAGGTAGCAACTTCGAGGAGGCAATAATCGTGTCCTTTTTTGCTCGGGTGGCTCGGGGAACATATTACTTCTGTAGATCTTGTCGTACAGTACGACTCGCCAGCGTCGTTTCATGGCTTCTAGTTTACTCGGTTCCAGTGACGGTGGCGGTGATTGTGGGGGTGGTGGCTCGACTACGTTGGCTGTCGTTGTGGTGGCTCTTTCTTCCTCCTCATCTGACGAAACGAATCTACCTGAAAGACCCCGAGGGAAGGGAACGATTCCTCTTTTGGTTCGTCTCATAAATGGCCGCGCCTGCGATGTTGCGACTTTGGCTTTTGGCTTGGTATTTTGGCTGGACGACGAGACCGCCTCTGCTGGTGTGGGACGTAGTAGGACCGACCAACCGGGCTCATATGTGGGCAACGTCGCTTCTGATGATTGCCTTGGCATGGGAGTAGAGGTTTCTGTTAAGGTTCGAGGTCGTGGTGGGCTTTCTGGCCTTAGCGGTCGTGATGGACTGTCTGGCCTTGCTGCTTCCTCCTCACTGCTAGACGTCGTAAGGCAGGCGTCGGCATCGTCCTCTGACTCGGTTTCTTTTAGTTCGTCATCTAACTCATCCTCATCTGATTCTTGGCTGCTGCCTTCATAGTAGTCCTCATTTTCCTCGCAGTAATATGGGTAGTCTGATTCGTCCTCCTCCTCCTCGGCGACATCTGTTTCTGGCATTGGCGGCTGTGCTTGGCTTGACCCGGCTTCTTCCATGTGGACGTCTGGTTGTGGTATTCCCAGCTGTGGTTCAGTCGGAATTCCAGTGAGTGGCAAAAAACTGGCAGTAAGTGATGTGGGGTGGTGATGGACGTGGCTCCCCTTGAGTCGAAGTCCCTGCATTGCCTTTTGGTCCTGGTGTGTTGGCTGACGTGACGTTCCGTGTGCTGCGTCTGGCATTGCTGGCCCTGTCGTCCATGAATTGGTTGGTCCTCCTTATGATGAAATCTGCAGTCTCCCCGAATAATTCCATGAAAAAATCCAACTCCTTGCTCTTCTTGTTGCATCTGCCAATGTAGCCCATTGGAGGTCCGGAGAAACCTTTCTTGTCCTGGTACTCGCTCAGCTCTTCCGTCCAAACCCGATGAAGTTGCCTCCGATTCTTGCCGGCCCTAGACTTCTCTACTACGGCGTAGCTGGGAAAGTCGTCCATCGGCGCCTCTGCAGCCATCATCCTGTTTGCCCGCTTCTGGTCGAAGAAATGCTTCACATGCGGCGGGTAGGCCATTATATACGGCCACGCGTGACCACTGCACATCGCTTCTGCTCAAATGTATGCAAGATCGAGAAGTAGTTGCCACATGACGCAACGTTGTGCAATATTGTGCAACACCCGCGGAACCCGCATCTGGGTGCGGGATAGCAGGATGTGATTGCACCACGCGGAAACAGCAACCGGTCGTGAAGGGCAATGGGCCTCAGATTGCCAGACACTGCAAGGGATCATCAATTGAGTGGCTTTCGATAAAGCCGCGTGCCGTTGTTGCGAACATGGTGTTTGGCATCGGAAATTAGGGAGCACGGCGGACAAGCCCACGCCTTGCTGCCCGACATGCGGGTTCGAGACCAAAAAAACAAAAAAGGCCGGAAACAACATGAGAAAGGAGTGGCAGGGTGGTTGTGGGATGTAGAATGGAATTTCCGAGGGAAAAGCTGATCAATGGACATGTTACATGGATCCCAGTTTGCTAGATGTTCCCGAGACAGTGTTGCCGAATGGTTAGTTTTGAATGTTCGAAGAAAAGAAACACAATTATTGCAAGGCTTGTTCTGAGACACTTTAAGCAAATTAATTAGTTGTTAACTAGTTAGTTAGTTGCTGAAAGTACCACAAAACAAGCCTTGCAATTGTGTTTCTTTTCTTCGAACATTTGAAAGCAAAACCGTTCGAAGAAAATAAACACAATTGGAAGTCTTCTTTTATAGCATTTTTAAAGCAATTTATTTGTTGTTAACTAATTAGTTGCTTAAACTACTGCAAAACAAGCCTTTCAATTGCTTATTTTCTTCGAACATTCAAAAGCAAAGAAGGTTCGAAGAAAAACACTTTTTCATCACTTTAAACAATTTATTAGTTGTTAAAGGGACACCCGGCCTGTCTTATAACAGTTCGCACTGGTCGCCTTCCACGCAATATGAACACCAAGGTCGTCTGAGATAGTAGCTGCGTTGAAGAACGTAGCTACTGTCTCATTTGGCATTGTGCCTAATGGACGAACCAACATAAACGCATTGATCGTGTCTTGACAAACCGGATTGATACTCGTATTTTAACATCACAATTTATAATTTTCTAGGCTAGTGTCTTATAATTTTGTTTCGGTTATCTATTGGAATAATTAATTTTAATTTTTACGGCATTATGCTTTTAGATTTTTGATTATTATTAGCAAATTAGTACATGCACACACTGAGATGAAACGTCATGGTTATTGTAAGCGCGCAATGCATCATGTACTTACGGGTCGTTCATAAATAAAGTTCCATTATATTCAACAGAAAATCTCCTAGACGCCACATTTTAAAAAGGATTTCTGGCAAGGGAAAGACTAACGGTAAGTAAATAGACCTTTGGGGCCGTATTTGATGTGGAGGATCGAGAAAGATGGCGCTGGGTGGAATATCCCTTTAAACTAATTAGTTGCTTCTTTTCTTCGAACATTCTTTGAATAGCAACTGTATCAACTGAAGAAATGAGTGTGCTTTATAAATAAATAACGCAACCGGAATGGCAAGGACCTGTCGATCGCTGACAGCCATCCGAAATTAAAACTAAGTCATAGATTACAAAAGTTTAAAATGAAGACAAATGGCGTGGCAGCAAAGGAAGGGTTGATGGGATTTGGTTGGAGTCACGAATGCCTTACCACCAAGGTTAGACCTACCAGGGACACAATGGTCCCCGATGGCATCGCCAAACGTGAGGGATTGTGCAACGAATTAATTGCAGGCACGTAGCAGACCCTGCTACAAACACGAAGATGAAATTCCTTCCAAGCAGAGAGTCGGCAGGAAAACTGATGTGTGTTTGAACTGCCGAATTTTTTCACAAGACTTTCACTTGCAGTCCTTTGGAAGAGAAGCTGTGAAGTTGTCTGATTGCATGGTCAAAGCTTTTGTAATTTTATATATCACGCGCCATGGCTGTTTGCTGTGACGTGCATATCACGTGGCTGGGCTGGTCCACTCAGACGGCCAAACAGCCGTTGTTCTCGTTCGTCATTGGCTAACTCATGGTGACGTCACGGCAAACGGCCATTGCGCATGGTTTAGCTGCGAAGAAGTAAGTCAAGTTCAGCTTGAATACCGTAAAAACATCAAGTCTGCTCCTACACCAAAACTGTAGTGCGTCAAAATATATAGGTTGCCGTTTTTTATCCGTTTTACGCCTTGTATACTCCTGAATGTTTAATTTTAACCTGAATTTTACATATTTCATTTACAAAATTTTGATCTGCATCCTTTACATTCTTCTACTTTTACCCATTATTACATTTCAAAGGTTGGAATTAAATTTTATTGAATCGCGTCTATTAACCAGGAACCAAAAAGACCAGTTTAATAACTTTAAACACATTTTTAAAAGTTTTTGTAATCCAAAATGACTAGTGGTCATTGTGGCTGAGTTGTGAGAGAGCTCAGCGTGGTTGCTGGAGGTTTGCAGATCTGGTCGAACCCCTGGAAAGGGGATCTTGGCAAAGTCCCCGCCAGGACTTCCGGCCAGAGTAGCGTGAGAGGCTACCATGCTCCTTCAGCGGCTATGGGAATTATTCTGGCCAATTCTGGACAATCTTTCAGCCCCTACGATGAATCCCGGATCGAATCCCCGGGTTGGCACCTCCCTTTACCAGATATTTCTTCTTCTCTGAAAGTCTGGTAATGTTCAAAATTGAGCCAGTTCAGCCATACAAGCATTAAGTTGCTTCGGCTGACGTAAGGCTCAAAGAAATTACAAAGATCTTATCGGCTGGTGTTGGAGACTCCAAAACACAGTCAGACATTTACAATGGTTGCTGAAAGCCGTCAAGTTGTTCCATAGGTGCCTTAAATGAGAGTTGATCCCACTTACGGCACAAAAACTATTTTTTGTTTTCAGACAGGCGCCTTAACTTATTTAGAACTACTATAAACGCTGCGGGAGGATTTTTTTTAGTCCTTTGTTTACGTGGATCAGCGACACGATTTGATCTTGTGTGCTTTTAGCTTAGGAGGCCAGGTTGTTAGGTTGTTGGGTTCCCACTCTCACAACTCACCCTATTTGTCGCAAGACTTCCAGCATTGTCATCCTTGTGCGAAATGGTCGTAATGAGAGTGAAACAGCGTATAGGCCACTAAAAATTAATTAAGTGGTTCTCAGGAGCGCACGCATGTTCGCTCCTGAAACGTTTTTATTTATGACATTGTCTAACGTGAAACGTTTTTTTTTTATGACATTGTCTAAGAAAAAAAGTACCAATTACGCATCAGCACCTTCACCAAACATTTTCTGGAGCTGATGGCCACACTCAGATCTTTGCTCCATTCGCACGATCGCCATTCACACGATCGAAACGAATCTAAGGATCGTTCAGAGGCATGTCACAACTAGAAAAAACTTGGATCGAACGACTTCTGCACGCTGATCCTGGCATTAAAACGTAGATGTTGTACTCGACAACAAAATAAAAGCTACTGATTTCGTTTTGTTTGGTGAAAAAAAAAAAGCCATCGCCCGCATCTGAAAAATCACGAATAAGACGTAAAAAAAAAAAAAACCCGTCCCTCGCGTCAATTTTTTACTACCTCTCACGAGAACCACTTAATTAATTTTTAGCGGCCTTAAGTATACTCCGAAGTAAAACAAAAAAAATAGTGAATTTTCCTTCGAGTCCATTGTAATTTTGCTGTAACTGTACTTAAAAGCGTTAAAAAAAGCCCATTTTAATAAAGTTTTCATTATTGTGTGTGCAGCGTACTTTGAGTCCTGCAAGTATTTTATGAGCGGCTACGTCTTCATGGAGGAGGCGGCTTTAATCGCCGGCCGCCATCGTTTTTGTAACCATCTTGGATATCAGCAAGGCACTCTGCTACTGAAAACGTACAATCGATTATTTGTGTTCATTCTGGGGCGAACTCAAGATGGGCCGTGGACACTATAGTGTCTTAATTTCACTAAGTGAGGGAAATGACGGGTGTTTGCTTATTTTAGGGACCGGTCATTGCATATCACGGAGATAATGCGATTACCCCCCCCCCCCCCACCTCAAAAAGAAATGCGCTGTTAGTATGCCTGTTGTACCACTAGTTGTAAGGAAAAGACACGTTGGGTTAAAAATGTTCTGTAAAACACCGATGTTCGTGACACCCACTAACTTGTGTCGAGTTTCATACAGTAAGTATGATGAACGCACTGTTTGCTTGCATGTCCATATGGCCGTAACATAGTCAGCTCCTGAAATACAGAAAAAGCCAAAAAGCCAGGCAAGGCTTTTCTAAAGTTTATTGAAACAACTATACTGGTAACTCTACTTTTGTGGTTTTCATTGTACTCCCCCCCCCCCCTCCCCGGCCCCACCCCGGCGATACGTAGTGATCGGTCCGTTAGTTTCAACTAGAGTTCAGTTGTACGGTTTCAATCAAGTGTACAGTTCCGGTAAAAAAAAAACGCCCTTTTTCGTTATATCGAGGGCCCTAATAACAACCATGCAGAAATTCAGTTATCTCGAAAACTACTGGACGGATTTTCATGAAACAAAGACTGAAATTCTTATTAGATTGTCTACTGTATTTCTACCCTTATTAAATACTACGTTAATTGGCTGAAAATAATTGACCGAGCGAGAAAAATTTAATGATATCTGATGATATCTCGAAAACAAGTGGAAGGATTTTCATGAAACAAAGTCTGAATTTCATATTATATTTTTCTGCTGAATATTGCATGTCATACGTATAGAAATGTAGCATATATCATAACGAATAATCCAGTTTTTGTTTATTCAATTCTATTTAATTTTATTCAGTAATTTATGAGATATATTATTAGTTATCAACTCGTGTTGCTCGCTCGGCCAATTAGATTTGGATACTTACCATTACGTGTAATACGTATAGAAATGTAGCAGATATCACAATGAGCAACCCAGTTTTTGTTTCATTCAATTCTGTCCAGTAGTTTTCGAGATATCAACATTTCGGTCGGTGTCACATACATTAATCTTGCAACTTCTTCTGTATAACGAAGGCGTTTTTTCTTGACCGGAACTGTACTTTTAACTAAATAATGAATAAATCAGTAAGTAAACTAAGGGTTAACGAAGCAAGTTTGCATTAAAGACTGGCCTTTGAGAACACAGCATACACTAACTAATGCGATCAAGAAAGAAAAGACAACTGTCCAGACTGGGACTCGAATCCAGGATTTCCTGCATACTAGGACAAGTCCTCTGACCATCGCGCTATCAGGGCGGACTCTGGCTATACAGCTGAGCCCAGCTTAATAGCTGATCAACCTGAATAATTATTTGTCCTTTATTTATAGCTGGCTAGAGGCTAAGACGCAAGTAGCTTTCCCTCCTTGTAATGTTTGTGACCTTTAGGTCACCACTGAGCAAGGGCTGAACAGCTTCTTAAACCTGTACCGAGGGTCCGCCCCGGTAGCACAGTGTTAGAGCACCCGCCCCTACTGCGATGGAAGTCCTGCGTTCGAGTCATTCCTCGGGTAGTTTTCTTTCCTTTTTTCTTCGATTAGTGTATAAACAGAGTTTTTGTGTTGTTTGGTGTTAACCATGTATGGTCTTAAAAAAAGCCCAATGAAATATCAAAAATATGAGTGTACTGTATGGCGTCGTCCGTGGATGCACCACAGATGCATCGATCACCCTTTGCATATGGCTTAACCTTCTGTACACATGTGATCATGCATGATCGCATGTGTACTCTGTGATAGTATATAAATACTCAGTGATAGTAATAAACGTAGTCTCTTCCTCGCCGTTACTCTCATGATCTTATAAATTTGGTAAACTAGGTTAATCGGCCACCAGGCCTAGTATGTTATATACAAATGGCGACGAGGGTGGGATGTATGATGATCGCTGCCTGGGGCGGCAGGAGGGCAAGAAGACAAGCTTCTTTAAGCATTACATCCACAGACGCCGATCCAAAGGCGCGTCAGACGGGGCCCTGGTGTTACCAAGCATCGGATCAAGGTGTAATCCGCCGTCGGCAGCAAAAACGGCTTGAGTTCGTTCGTTTGTTTTTCATTCACTCTATCCGCCAGTCCGTCTCTCTTCCATTCTTTCTCTCGGGCAAAAAGATCCAAGATCAAACGCCATTACTAATAGACGATGTTCTCAGCCGAGGCGTTTAGCCAATAATGAAGTGTGGTGGTGGAGAAGTCGAGTGAAACAGACCCCAATCTAGAGCGAAAAATACTGGATGAGGGAGGGATGAGGGGGAGGGCAAGGGAGCAGTGCAGAAGTCGGGGGGTGGGGAGATGGAAGAAAGAGAATGACGAAGGAGCATGCCCCCCTCCCCCCTTCCTCGATGCAAAATTCACAGCCAATGAAACGGTGCTGAAGAGGGCCTTAAGAAATGCATGATGGGGAAAAAGCAGCTAAGTGGGAGCTTTGTTCATGCCAACTCCACAAACACCACAAGTAAATACTTGAACTTTTTTTTTTTTTTTT
>JAHWFP010146590.1:9440-22628 GCA_023313725.1 Lithobius niger
CAGCCCTGGCTGACCCGTGACGGAGGATTTCACACGTAATAATGTTTTCTGGGCGAAAGCGAGCTGGCCAGGGTTGACGCGCGCCCGAATGGCCCGCCTTTCCAGCCGAGGCCAGCCTTGGCTGGCCCTGGCCAGCGCGCCTTATTTTTAACGTGTGAAATTCGAAGCGAGCCCTCCCGCGCTCGTAGCTTTGCAATGCAGCCCACCATCCTACATGTCAACAGACAAAACGGTTAAGAAATTGTTATGTGATACTCGTAAATTAAATAGTGGCTATTCCACGGGGTGAAAAACACGCGGGAGAAAAGAAGAGAATTAAATATTACACCTTAGTAAAAAAAAAATGTAGTATTGTATATCAGCATGTTAAAAGGTTCATGATGCATCGCACCGATCAATTTTCCATCAGCGTTTGCAATAATTACCGGCAGTGTTTTTCCCTAAATGATATAATTTTTCCAGTTTATTTCCTTTGCAAATTTCGCGCCGTTAAAAGGATTTGTTTGCGTGGATCCAAATGAAAAACTACACTACAAGGAAAAGATTAGAACTTACCGGTTTTTTTATTTTTTTTTTATTTTGAGCAAAATAAAATAAAATACTAACCTACATCAAAGAGCCATGTTTCAGAGAGAGCGAAGTTATGTTGTCATAATAACAAACTGTTGCAGAATGAAGACATGAGATCATATTTTTAAAATAAAGAGAAAATAATATGTCGAAATAAAATTGACACGATCCATATCCATTTTTCTGTTCTAGAACGTTACACTGCCCCAATGAAGGACTCGAACCGTCAATCTTTGGATATGTTTATAGATCTACACTACAATCGCCGAACCACACCACCAAGATTTAACTATTGGAGCGTCGGTATTGGTATCCAAAGGACACCGGTTTCGACAATAGTTCCAAACGGCAACAGAAATGGGTTTCACACCCGTATTGAAAAAAAACAAAAAACATTAGCCTGCATTTAATAACGCAAGTATTAAAATCAAGAACCAGCTGGTAGATTAGCATTTACCAAATTACCGGAAAGGTGTTACCAATAACACAAGTTTTTTTTTTTAATGCGTTTATAGCCTATTAATAATATAATAATAATATATTTGACCACTCTACTAGTGGTGGTCGGGTAGGTGGAAGGGCTGAAGCCACTAATACCACTCCCAATTTAATTTTTTAAAAACTCAGTAATTTCTAAGCAAGAACCTGTTTAGGTCAGTCTTACTTATATGTCTTTTGAAAGACGCAACCGAGTTCGCCGCAACAGTTTCTTCACTGAGCGAATTCCAGACAGGAACTACACGAACAGCAAAGAAATATTTCCTGCAATTTAGATGTGAAGGCTGTGTGCGCAACTTGAGTTTATGTCCCCTCGTGTGGGTGACAAGACTAAAATCAAAAAGCGGCAGTTGAACACCCAAGTAACCATGGAGAATCTTGAATGTCAACACAAGATCAAATTTTAATCTACGCAGCTCCAAGGTCTCAAGCCCAAGCATTCTTAAACGCTCAGATGCAGGGATGTTGCGAAAACCAGGTAGTCCCTTAGTGAACTTGCGCTGTACCGACTCAACCAAGTCCACATCTTTCAGCAGTGATGGGGACCACACTGGGCTGGCATACTCCAAGATGGGTCGCACGAAAACTATAAAAGCCCAAACTTTGGTTTTGATATGTCCCGATATAAAACATCGGTTTACCATTGATAGCCGACAGAAAGCCTGTGCCACAATTTTTCTACAGTGCAAGGATGGTTTAAGGTCGGTGGTGAACCATACACCAAGATCACGTATCTCCTTTACATTGGGCATCGTTGTTTCTCCCAGCATGTAACGAGACGCGTTTCCACACTTACCAAAATGAAGTGTGCAGCACTTTGACACAGATATGGGAAGTTGCCACAGTGTAGCCCACTCTGAGATACAGGCAATATTATCTGAAAGGCGTTCACGAGCTTCTGCATCGATCACAGTTGACCCAAGTTTTAGGTCGTCCGCAAATTTGTATAGCTCAGACCTATCATTAATGCAAGATAGGTCGTTCAAGAAAATAACAAAAAGCAGAGGACCCAAAACAGAGCCCTGCGGAACTCCACTGATTATATCAGAAGAGGATGACAATACTCCCTCAACAAGTACTCTCTGTGAGCGACTACTGACAAAAGATGCCAGCCAATTCAAAAGCAATCCCCCAAAGCCAATCTCTTCAAGCTTGAATAAAAGTTTCCTATGTACCACCGATTCGAATGCCTTCTTAAAATCGATATAAATAACATCGGTAGGTATGCCTATGTCAGCCGCAGAAGTCCATTCATCAAGTGCTAAAAGTAACTGGTAGGTAGTCGAACGGCCCGGTAGAAAACCAAATTGGTCTGGATTAATTTTATTATTTTCTTCTAAAAAGTCCAGCATCTTCGTGCGTATTACTGATTCCATGATTTTACATGGTACCACCGTCAAAGCAATTGGACGGTAGTTAGAGCAGAGAGAAGGATTTCCCTTCTTGAAGACTGGTACAACATTTGCTGTGCTCCAGATCGAGGGTAAGGTGCCAGACTTAAAAGAATGATTGAATATAAGAGAAAGGGGATAACTAATTCCCCGACTAACCTGTTTATAGAAGAAGGCCGAGTAGCCATCTGGACCGGTTGCATGGCTAGGCTTTAATTTAGATATTTTTTGGTCGATAAGCCATGGTGGAAAATCTACAGATTCACACCGGGCTATTAGATGATCCATAGATCTAGGTTGTGGCAACGGGCAATGATCGTCCATAATACCACTGGATGAGAAGGTATTAGAAGGTATGAGAAGGTAACCGTGGTACAAAATAAAAGTTAAAAAAAAATATGGAGAAAAGACGAAAGAAAAAGTCTGAGGAAAAAATCGGGGGAAGGGGGGAGACGGGGAGTTAAAGACAAATAAAATGTTGTTTTTTTTAAATGCGTTTATAGCCTATTAACCGTGGTACAAAATAAAAGTTAACAAAAAAATATGGAGAAAAGACGAAAGAAAAAGTCTGAGGAAAAAATCGGGGGAAGGGGGGGGGGAGACGGGGAGTTAAAGACAAATAAAATGGTTTTTTTTTTTTATATATTGTTAGATGTAGGGTAGGTGGTTAGATTAATTGTCTTCGGCTCGAATTTCACCAGGCAGGGTGGGGAGTTCCTCAAGAGACTTTTGTAATCGCTTTTAGCGTGGCTTCCCCCCCCCCCTATATTCATGGAGAAGATGGTGTACTAATCTTCGTATTTGATTTTTTTTTCAATTTCTAGCTATTTTAAATATAACAATTTTAGCGACGTCAGTTTGACATTAACGTCGAGCTTCACCTGAAAACATGCAATACGAGAAGTGAAGCCAACTCACTGCTCCTATCCTCCTGTCAAATATTGTTCGACAGACGGTGCTCCAACGAGCGCGGGTCGGCTTGCAAGCATTTATCACGTGTGAAATCAAAGCACGCCCGGAGCTCGGCATGAGGGCTGACCCGGGCTGGTCCCAGCCCGGGTTGGCCAGGGCTGACCCGCGACGAATTATTACGTGTGAAAACAGTATAAGAGTCCTTAATACTGGACGCTATGGTGATTTTTGTTTTCAAACTTGAGCTAAGTTCCAGAGAACCATGTGTGAACAGTGTTGTTGTAGTTGTTGTCGTTTTTACTTTTAGGGAGCACGTACCCAAACTGGGTTATCTGCCCCTAGTGTTCTTGATGCTTTGGTTACAAAGTTACTAACAGTGGTGAAGCATTAACAGCAAAGATTGTAAATCACAGGTGTTATCTGGATCACAGGTGGCTGGTTCCCAATGTTCATAAAAATAACACTGTAAATGATTACAATCTTTGCTGTTAACGCTTCTCCAATAGTCAAACCATAAACGGCACTATAATTTGGCATGACAGGTGTGAACTGAATGCTAAATTTCAACCAGATCAGTCGCATAAATTAATTTACCTGGCCAATCAGTATCACCGTTTTCTTTGTATATTTTTATGTTTTTTTTCCATAATTTCTTTTTCAACGATAACATCAATGATATTATTCAATGTGGTATTGGTATCATCGTAAATTTCTGGGTCTTTGTTTTTGGTTTATGTAATTTTCCATAATTGTTTTTTTAGTTTTCCATATACTCTTTATATTTAGATCAACTTTGGTTTAAATATTCCGATCCAGTTACCACGCAGTTGTTTTCCACTTTTCATCATGGCGCTGAGAAGTTTCCCACAATTTGCTTACCTTTATCATTTTAGCGTTTATTAGTGGTTGTTAAAAGCTAAGAGGAAAGGAGCAGGTTAGCAAGGTTCCAGAAAGAAGAACATATATATACAGAGAAGAAGGGCTAAGATGTAATCTAAACAGTGATTGGTGACTGTCCATAATGAAGGAACAGTGGTATCTACAGCTGTATCCAGACAGCGTTCTTGATGTCACGGTTCGAGGTACTAACTATACCGAAAGTAACTTTCCCCTCCAAAAAGGAATGTATGTTTGGTGTCGGGACGCTACAGTACATGTGCCCACGATAATTCCCCAATACAGTGGCATACTGTGGTGTATGATCCTGTAGAGGCCTAGGGGTGATAGGCGGCGTCAACGCGTCAGTGCGTGTAAGGAGAATGATTATTAGAGATCGAAATGTAGGTCTTCAGACTGTCTGGACGGTGCACTACTGTACGGATAAAATGGGATCCACGCAATGGTCGAACTTGCTTATTGTAGGTGTGGCAAGTCAGTTTCTTTCTTGAATTTGAGTCTTCAGGGTGATTTGCTCCTCACCTTAGTCAAGGGACAGTTAGTGTACGGTATATGACATATCATTACCTGGTGCATTGGTCACTGCTGCATGAAGGATCTGTCCTTTGGTATGCTGTCCTTTAATATGTTTGTGCCCTTTAATATAACTTGTAGCGTGGCACCTACACAAATGATTACACGGAGAGGATTAAAAAAAGCCCAGTGAGCCCTAATGGCGGCATGACAAAATGGCGTCCTAGGCTTACCATCTCGTAGCTAGGAAAAATGCATACTTGTATAGGTGAGTAAGGAGAGAAGAGAAGTGAGAGCAGGGATATAGCCTGAAGAGACAACATTGTAAGGAGAGCTGACGCAACAGACATCTGGGAACAACACAGAATCGCTCAAACAGTGGTGAAGTAACAGGCTTTAACAATAGAATACAAAAGATAGTGGATTATAACAAAGATGTAACAATGAAGGAAAAATAGATATAGGGAAGGTGCAGATGAAGGCAACTAAATTATGAAAAATGGCAATGGCTAGATGTTCTAACCCCATGGAAGTAAGATGGAGCGACACATGGGTGAAATAGAGAGTACAATTTCCCTACATACCCCCACTCTGTCACTAACGATGGATAGGATTAAACAATACATCTGCATCTTCAATTTTAAACACTACACCTGCATTGTGAGGTGTCGACAAGGCAAGGCAATAAAGTTAATAAAAAAAAAACCTTAGTTTTAAATAACTTGCAAAGAGGTTCCGAAATAGCTATTATGCTATTACTGAAAAATATGTAATTTAAATATTAGACTTACACTGAACAGTTAGTGTAATTAATAGAAAATACTTACCATCCTGTACACTGGACCAAGGTAAACATAACTTTTAAGGCTGAACAGGGTTCAGAGATGCAGTTGTGAGGAAACCACTTATAGCAGATCGAGTAAGTAGATCAGCCATAAGATCGCCTCTGGATCTGCACGTCACTTGCATGACCTCCTCTTCTATACGTGCATGGAGAAACCACACCTTCCTGGCATTATGTTTCGTACATGTACTGCATGAGAGACTGTTTACCAGTACCAAATCGGCCTGACAATCAGAGTGAAGGTTGTACAGAGTCAGACCCAGTTTCAATTGCCCTAGTTTCAGGAGCATCTCACATACCCACTTTAGGTCGTTGCCAAATTTTGTAAGGGCTCAAGTTCTGCTTCAGCACTACTGAATACGGCCATTTTTTTGTTTTTTATGTACTCTGTGCCAGTAGACAACTAGCCGCATTGATGATAACCAGAGAACCCACAGAGAACCCTGGTGAATCCAAGTGGCATCTGAATAGCCGACTGGTTGCTCTACATCATCCCACAGAAAGAACAGTTATAGTTCTCTATCCCTCGCAGACAGCGAACTATGCATTGGGCGGCAGTCCAATGGATCTATGCAGGTTACTGTTATAATATGAAATATGTTATGATGGGATGGCTTATGTCAAAGTGAGTATTAGAAACAAGGAACACTAAGGACCCTATCAGATTGATATTGTTGTTTGTTGGCCTGAGGTGACCGATCACACTGGTCAAACATTTTGCATGACCAAGGAGGGAGTGGGATCGGTTTTACAGAGATTTAACTGAAAGGTTTCAAGCATTTTCCTAATGTATAACTGTTGTGGTACACTGATACCCTGATCGCCCATCTCCAAAAGTACGCTTAAATAGACACTATTCATCGCTTCTACGATTGTTAAGGATCGCCCTTTGTCGATGACGGCTGCATTGATCAGCTTTGGCGGAGGTGATCAGGACCACCAAAACACACATCGTCGACGTGGGCTCCAGTAAACAATAGGTCTGGTCAACTCTCTTAAAAAAGACAGACGTCCCATTTACTTTGCTGGAACCTGCAGTCAGTAACAACTGACCTAAGCATCAGGTACCATCTCCGACCGGCCTGTTTTAAGCAATACAAGGCTTTGTTGACTGTACAAACAAGCAGATGCTCACCAGGGTCTGATATAACCTTGACGGTGGACGCAAATAATTTCAGTGGTCGATGGTTCCGTGAAGATGGGCCGAGCGAATATTTGTGGTGCGAAATACATCACGTTTGTCGTCAGCGAGAGTCAGTAAAAGTCGGAAAGAGGCACTATTTATCATTGGTGAGGAAATTTCGCCTAAATCAAATCGTAGCCTTGCAAGGCTACCGCAAGCAACAAAGCGGGCCTTGAATTTTTGCAAAGTCCTGTCCTTATTAAATTTATGCGCAAAGACACATTTGGAGTTCCGCACCTTGAACGCATCGACAATCTCGGCTTTAATCTGGGTTTAATCTCGGCTTCCATAGCCAGTTGCCAAAGGCATGCCTCGAGGTCCCGTTTAGCCTCTGTGTAACTCATGGGCAAAGGAGTTTAAACATCCACTGCATTGCAGGAGGCCTAGATCTTGCTCAATGAACACTGTTGTGGGGGAAGGCATACCTTTCCTTTCCCCCCTCCATACAAACATAGCCTCGAAGGGGCAGAACCCAGGGACAGAGGCAGAGAACAGGGAATGTTTACCACTCCCAGGGCTCGTCTTTAATGAAGGGTACATCTTCCTGAAAGGTTCAATCCATACAATCTTTGACGTTGCACCTGCCTGGTCACACTTTTGACATTTCTCCTGATGTACACTTTTGACATTCCACCTGATCCTTACTAGAAGGTATGAAGGGCACTGCTGTATGGCACAGTGCACCCCCCCCCCCAGACCTAGGGCGCAACATTAATGGCATAAATGGTTACATGATCAGTAGGTAACAAAGGAACTTCAGAGTCGTGCATGCACAGGGGCATATCAGCGCAACAAATAACAGTATTTTTTGGGTATAGGGGTGCTGCAATTGGGTACATAGCTGGAATTAAAGAAGCATTGTCATTTTGTGTGTACCCGTATTAATATTAGTGATACCCTGTGCGTGTCTACTCCAATCTCCCTATCAATGCTCACACCCAAAAGGTCGTAAGACTGAGTTATGCACAAATCATTATTAAAGAAATGGTGTTCTTGTTTCCCATACATAACAAGATCTTTGGGTTTTGGTACGATACCGGACACAGCACACCCTGGTCTCTAACATTACTGTTAAACCCACTATTTCTGAGACGAGATGCCAAGAGTAGGTTTTTAGAGGCTGAAGTCATCTCTACTACATTTTTTAAGATCACTGGGTGTTTTAGAAGTTTACCCTGTCAAACCCGGTGACGCACAGGTCACTAATGAACATTGCCATGGCAATATTGCCTGTTGAGGCCAAAGTGACACGAACTCTCGGGCATTTTGCCCTGTCGATCTGCTTGTAGCAGTGGGGGATGAAAACCAGAGTCGCTGGAATCGTGAATAAACACTTGACCCTGTTCAGAGGAAGTCCAGCGACCATCACAATGATTACTTTTAAAATCTACTACATATGCTGCCTTTGGTGTGTTCGTGGCATCAGTCGTTTTCCTGAGTTGGGCCTGAAGCATAGGACATAATTATGTTGTTGACATAAGAATGCTACAGTCTCAGTGTTGGTTTGTTGTGAACATCACGGGGTGATTGTTGAGTCTCTGTAAACATTACGAGCTGGAGGTCTCTGCTACGGGTTATCGACCATATCGCTAGATGAATGTTAAATGTGTCTTTGCAAAGGGTTCCCTGATCTTCTGACGTGGTGTTGGGACACGCATTGCCCAAATGTGAAAACCAAAAGCAGGACAAACAATGGTGCCCACTGGAGTGGCCGGTTGGCTTGACCCTGAAGCACTCACGGAAGGTGTAGTCCAAACTTTTACAGCAGATGCACTTGCACATAGATACAGCACGTAGTTGTTGTCAATGGACCGGTGTCCACTGGTTCTTTTGGGTTGTTGGCATGGTTACCTAGGGCGCGGACTCCATCAGGTGGGCATGGTGGCACACGGAAATTTCAAGCCTGTAGGCTGAGTTATGATAAGTCCTTGTGTGTTGTCTGTTTGGAGGGGATCTTATCCTCGACGTAGTCATAACTTCGTGCTGGCTATATTGATGGGCGTACAAACTGGTGTTGTGTGGTACAAAGGAATAGGATTGACCAGTGACATCTAGGTTGTAGGGATCATACGACCAAATCTGATGCTATCGACTAATTCAGCATGAAGTAAAGCAAGATCAAGTGGTCTTCCGGACTGGAGTATATTCTCTCTGGCGATAGGTAGAGGGTAATGTTTGTCAAGAAGAATCCATATGCATGCTTGTCCTTTGGTAAATCGACATGTGGTGGCAAAGATTTATTCTATGACGCTTCTAGCTCTGTTGATGTATGACCGAACGCCTTCAATAGGCGACATACTATATTCATCAGGTCTCAAAGACGGAACATGTGGTAGAATGGGTACTCTCGGACGAAGGCCGCTATAACCTTCTCCCAGATAATTTGCGCTGTTCTTACCTTATAAAGAGTGACTGACAGGTTTGGCGACATTGTTTTTAGGAGCTCTGCTTGCAGCGGGCGTTCTTGTGAACCCAATCTGCCATCTGGTCTTCCGTTGCAACAGTGACATTGGAACAATCTTGCTCTAATACAGCTGGGAGCCATCCCGTTTCCTCTGCAAGACCAGAGAATAACGTCTTCCAATGCTTGTAAGTTTCAGTGCCAGTCAACAGTAGTATACCTTTATAGTATCCCAAAAGATGGTTATTCGCTCTGCATCGGTCAAGGGGTGGTCGTCTCCAGGTCTGCATCTTGTGAATGAGTTACCACTGGGTTACCAGCGAGTTACTTCTTCACTGTTACAATGGAGTAAATGAGTAGGCATTAGTCTGAATGGGCTGAGTTTTCTTGCTACGAAAGTTTCAGAGTGCTATCATGCTGTTAGTCGTCATAAACTAAGATAAAGCACAACTAACTTGTCTTGTTAAATGTTACATACAGTAAAGTTCATGCTTTGCCGAAACAATTCTATTCCCTTCATTAAACTGGCTAATTGTCAATGATTCTATACTGATCATCTTATTCAGACCTTTGGCTGGTGGAACACTGCACAAGGCCAGTTGAAAGACGTTCGTATGTGAAAGTAGAGTGTTCCTCTTGCCGAAGGCCTGAAGAAGATGATAAATAGAGAATCATCGAAAATACGCCAGTTTTAATGAAGTGAACTAACTGTTTTGTCGTTTGAACCATACTGTAAGTCATTTTGTTCCAAGCCAAAGAAAAATGGCCGAACTATTATTGTGTTAACAATTGTTAAATATGTAATTCTACAAACTTTCAACCATCGTATTTCACCAATCGTCTCTGTAGGATGACCATCACAGTGCCACAATTAGGGGCAGTGCAAAGGGTGCAATGCACCCGGACCCAGAGGGCAGGGGACCCGAAACTCACCAGTTGGGGCCCAAATAATACAACACTCTCTACATTTGATTGGGGTTAGGAGTCACTTAGCCCCAAAATTTGTTTACTTGGTGAGGAGGGGCCCAAGATTTTGTTCTTGCACCCCTCCATGGAAGAAGCTAGGTGCGGCACTGGACCATGGTCTGTGCAGTTGAGGTGTACTACACAAATTTTCTTTATTTTGTAAAATCTTGTAAATTTTGTAAAATCTTTATTTTGTAAATTCGAAAGTATCACCACACTCTTAAAATGAAGTTACTGAAAAGTGTGTTCAATTATTGTACTATAGTCTTTATTAAACTGATTTACTGTTTAATTGACTGTTGTATGTTTTGTACGTGATGTAAGGTCATCCGTACAACACATTAGATTTGTATTTAGATTTTCGTTACGCTGTATGGTAAATGTTGCTTAATGGACTTACGAGGCCAAATGTTCATTATAAGTGAGATTTAAATGTACATTTGTAAAAATCTATGAATTTTATAAGTGAGTGGAATCCACCTAATGACTTTGTATCTCAGTTCACCTTACTGTACCGAATTTATTTAAATTGAATATACACCCTCTCCCTTTTCTGCATTGTACTCAAATCAGATTGATAACTGGATTGATGATGGAGTTTATTCTGCACATCTCCACGCCAGAACACTAGACTTATCAGTGATTACCGTGTTCAGAATCAATGGTTGGAACAAACAAATCAGCAATGCATGAAATAATAAAATTTTTGTATTTCTTAATTTTCAGTTGCCAAAATTCGTAAAAAGCTGCAGTCATCGTACAAGAAGATGATCCTACCAGCTTTGTTTCCTTGGGTACCAAAAGGATTCGTCCAACTCCAAGAATACTGTAGTAACGTGATGCTATCTGCAATAGTAATAAATGCGGAGGGTGTGAAGATGAAGATGAATACTCAAAATGAAACCATTGGAATGAAAAATATTTTCGAATACACTGCTGGACTTAGGCCTACGAGGATTCACTTGCAAAGTTCAGTTCGCTTTATATCCACTGCTCTAGCGATTACTTTGGTTCAGAAGTGGGCGAGAGGGGAAGGTCCTATTGCAACCATTTTCGATTTGGTGGTATTTTTGCAAGGATGGGAATTGGAAAGGGATACCCTCGAAAATCTCATCATCAAGGCTTGTTTTGTTGATGGCGTGGATGACCTTGATGTACTGGATGCGATTAAAGACAACCCTGGAATGCTGATCGTGGTGGATGACATTGACTTGAAGCAGATTCAGGACTTGTCCCAAGTCTTGCAAAGCCAAAGATTCGCCAATACCACTGTACTTGCAACATCTTCCAATTGCATACCTCACACATTGGATGAAAACTGTCCAGTGTATTATTCAGTACCATTAAGAGTCCAATCGGGAGGCGTGTGCTCTAAGTATCTTATCGTTGAACGTATGCGTCGACACAAAGAGCTTAAGTTTCTACAAACGAACCTACTTCACTCTTTACGCAGCGACAGTAATTGCAAAACTGTAATATCAAACTTGGAGCCCTTTTTCTCAAATGACCAACTTAAAAACCCTTTCTTTTTACTGCTTGTAGCCAGAGTGTTCTCAAATGTTGACATTCGGAATAAAAGAACGGTAACAGATGCACTTAAAACTGTTTTCCTAAGTCTCACCAAGCAATATTTCAGTTCCAGGAATCAAGTGGGAGAAGCTGAACTCTTTGACCTAGATAAAGAACACATACCTATTGGAGCAAAATTGTTATCAGAGTTTGGAGAACTTGCTTTGTGTACTCGTGCAGAACGCTCTGTGAATTCTAAGTCTGAAACTACGTTTAGTGTTGGCAACATACCCGCCACTATTCATGATTTGGGACTGTTTCTTTATGCGCCACGGTCAGTATCAAACTGCAAGAACGAAGGAATCAATGAATTTAAAGCAGAAATTATCGATCCATTACTGCTAGAATTCACAATTGCGTACCATCTGTGGTTTTTTTACATGACGCAGTCGCAAGACGTGGTTCTACAACGTCTTGACTTCTTCAAAACTACGATGGAACATGCTTCAGAAACGACAGATTCTATACGCAAGATCTTGTTTGGGCTTGTTGGCGAGGATACTAACAATTTCCTACGCGCGCTTCAACAATATCCTGCACTTCACAGAGACTTCATTCAAGCATTGTTGTATGAAACACCAAGAATTGTTGTTGATGTCGACAATCCATTTACTGTGCACGTGTGGAAGCCTGATCGAGTTCAGTTAAACATTAATGTTGACTTGCTGCACAGAATTCCACATAATTTGTGGATCAAACGTTTGTGCTTACAAGTGCAACATCATAAACTGGACAAGTTCAGGTCCGTTCCTTGCAGTATCGAGTGTGTTCAACTTTGGTGTAGTTTGCGAGGCCCTGCAAATGGAGCAAGCCCATTCTTATCCTTTTTGAAAAGTGTCACATTTCAAGAATTAAACTTGGCTGTATACCAATACTCACCCGACTACTCCAGGAACTGGTTCCCTTTGCTTCACGATGAATTCTTAAACGGTCACTTGAAAGACACTCACATTAGTTGCCTTTGTTTGCAATTTAGTCTAGATATGGTTTTTGAAGCAATTCCATTGCTAAACGACTTGTTGCACCATGATGTTATACGTGTTCTTCAACTTACACTGCTTCCATGTGTTTCCATGAATGATGTAAACAACCGAAATGAAAAAGCAGCATTCTTCACCCATTTAAAGGAAAACTTACCTCAGCTGACTACACCAGAGCAAAAGCTTTTCCCCGAAACTACAGAAGACCACATTAATGCGTTCATAGAAGCAGTAGGAAAATCGAGAAGTTTACAAAGCATTAAGTTGTGTGTTCCTTTAAACTCGGACATTGCTACAGTCAATTTGAATCATCTGTGTCAATACGGGGGAAAATGTTGGCGTTCTGTAGAGTTATCACAAATATCAGTTATTGGTAATAATTTTGTCGAGACTGGTGAAATCGGTTACCTAGACTTCTCTTCTGTTCGTAACATTGATTCAGCTGCCTCTGTTTTCTTGGCAAT
>JAHWFP010146591.1:12054-38455 GCA_023313725.1 Lithobius niger
AAAAATTTCTGTTAAAACTGTGAAAATCGACCAAAAAATTCTTTGGCATGGCGAAGGTGTTTTAAAGAATGCAATCCAAAGCATGAAATCACAGCGGAATCACTCATGAAAGAAGTATGGGTTTGTCCCAACACCTTGCTTGGTGAACATACAGCGCTCCCCAGACCCTCACAGCTGCGGTTTCACTTAATCAGGTGTACAAGCACATTTCTTGAAAAAACACGGTGCTTGCATCGTTCCTCCAAATGGCACAGGCGCCCTTTACTGATCAGTCCGACTCTGCAAATATCATCTTAATGTTTTAATTAATTTCTCCCTTTCTTTTTCTTATAATGGTTTGTGTAGTTAGGGCCTCGTTTTTCAGAAATTTAATGATTTGACCTGTTGGTTCTCATTACCACCCCTGATTCAATTACGCCATCAATGGTTATTCTTAAAAATTGCAGCGCCCCCATCAAATTGGGAAAACTTGCTATTTTTTCGGAGTTGACTTTTTTGGAAAAATTGTACCATCAGTACAAATATCGAAGATATTGCTTCATTCATCATTACCAGACCTAACTAAAAAAGTTTGTCGTGAATTACAATTGCAAGTAACTGACAAAAGAGAAACAAAAACAAACTTTAGTTCATTAGAATACAAATTTGGTTGTCGTTTACGTTCATGAGACGTACGTACAATGTGGTTAGAGTTGATGTGCGTCTCTTGGGTAGGGTACGGTAGGGGGGAGGGGGAGGGGTGGGGGGAGCACTCAGCCGAAAATGCGATGATTTCTGAGTCCATGCTGTGAAGCCATTCAAATGGATTCATGACAATTCGATCCCCGACAATTCGGTAAAAAAATTATACAGATAGTACGACAATTTGCCGTTGTATAAAATATAACCCGTACGAAATTCGGACTCGCAAGAAGAAAAATACCTCCCAATATAAAAACAAATAAGCTAACCGCCATGAAGTGTTATAAACTATTTTCATTTTGTAATCGTTTGCACACCTGTCGCGGCAGTGCAACCAGAACCATGGGGGAGGGGGAGGCGCTGAACTTTCAACGGGAACCACGGCAATCCTAAAACCATGACAATCAGAGCTACCGGAAACTCACTGCTGGAAAATATGAAGAGTGAAACTCTGGGTGTATTCTTAAATCTATGTATTGGGGGAGCGGGCGCAAACCTGACAGGGAGCGTGAATTACGCTTTGCCCCCCCCCCCCCCAGGCTTACCAGTTGGTCGATAATTATCGAATTGGTCGTTATTTTTTTTCCAAGTCGTTAAAAGTCGATAAAGTTCTGTTATGTAGATAAAATTAAGTGTTGAAATAAATATATTGCAAAAAGCCACATTACCGTATTTTTTTTTTCATATTAGCGATTTGTCACGGTCTCTACGTGAAAGCAGTTATAAAACGTGAACTTCCGGTTTAACTTCGAAAAACTTACTCTTTGAGTTGCTCTATAGCATGAATGGAGCCCTGCCTTTTCGCTATATCGCTACCGGAAGTATTATCGTGGGCAACCTTATTTGGAGGGGAGGGGGGGAGAAATCGCCGTACAAACAATTGTTTTGTTTTTTGACAACCTTAGACCAAACGTTATCACGTATACTGGGTGACTGTTTGCTGCATCTGAGGTTTTTCATTTTTGCAGTTCGGATATGTCTGACGAGGTCTTATTCAGTAGATATTCGGTCGATATTCTTACGCTGGAAAGGTCGATAATTCGATATTTTTATGTATAAGGACAGCTGGCAACCCTGCTTCCCCCCCCCCCCCCCCCCAGATTCGCTGACTTTGGCCCGGTCCTGCTGCTCATAAGAAGTTTTGAGGTCAGATTACAGAGGAAATGTATACGTAAAATAAAAACGGTTCACGATCATCAAATCTGACTATAATCGATCATCAAATCTAATATAATCGAAATTTTTACTGAGCAGAATGTGGGGAAAATGTAATCGAGCCCTGTCTCCTAACGCAAACTTGTTATTACTAATGGGCTCAATGCTAAGAAAATAAACCTACTGAAGGTTCTCAATTCGTATAGCAGAACCATTAGTTTGGGGGTAGTAGGATTGAAAGAGAAGAGTGACTAAAGATGGACCAGACCACTTTGAGGTCGCGGTTTATAATATGGCCTTAAAATGGTCGTGATTGTTTTTAATTGCCTTACTATTGACTAGAGAAAGCTACGTTGAAGATCAAGCCAACTGCAACAACATACACTATTCCGCGTTTACCGACTTAACCGGTATAAACAGGGTGTCCGAAAAGTCCCAGAACAGCCTCACAACTTATTAAGGGGTTGAAAGAAATTAGTGAAACTCTGGCAATGTAATTTTGGTTAAAGGATCCACCTTTTTGTACAGTCGTCATTATGCATACTCCCCCCCCCCCCACCCTTGGGGGGTGGGAGGGGCAGGGGCCCGAACTCAGAAATTTCCAATGGAATGATGGGGTAGAGGAATATTTTATTTGAAAGGTCTTCATTTGGCGAGTGAAGTGCCGCAACGACAGCTTCGATACGATGAGCCCACCCAAAATGGCTGCCGGTCAAACATTAGGAATATCCCTTGCATCCCTTTGTCTTACTCAGGCCAAAGACGTCGTCAAGTGACGTAGGTGGCCTGAGTAAGACATACGGATCCAGAGGAAATTCATAATGTTTGACCGGCTGCCATTTTTGCTGGGCTCATCGTATAGAAGCTATCATTGCGGCACTTTACTCACCAAATGAAGACCTACCCCCATTCCATTGGAAATTTCAGAGTTGGTCCCAGAAAGAAATGTCCCAGAATAAATCTGCACTAAAATTTACTGTGCCCTTTTAATAAAAATTCCCCCTGCTCACTCAGCGGTCTGTCCACGCTAATGCTTAGAGGTTTAGAAAGTTTGAAAGAGCAGAAGCTTCCTGTGTGGGGTCTGGGTCGGGGGAGACGCTGATTGAGTGAGCTAAGGAAACGAAAATCAACGTTTGTTAGCCAGTATGCCCAAAAATGCATAGACGGTGTACTCGCCCTCCGCAGCAGACACACGAGAGACCAAACCGTCCCAATGTTACAAACGGTGTATCAAACAGTAGGCTTCAGCTAGTTACAACATAATATCGTCATTTGGTTTAAAACTGCAAGTTTTAATCTGCAACAAGGATTCTTACATTTTACTCATCAACAAAATCAACAACGATAAAACGGATTTCACGGGTTTATTGAGAACAAAACAGGAATAAACGTGTTTATTGGGGCCTTGCACCCTTGGTCCGAAGCCATACGCCCTCCCTAACTAAATACAATGAACGAAACGTGTGGCCAGCCAACTATGTTACTTTCCACGCGACCAAACATAGCTGACACGGTAGCAATGATAAACGACGTGCAACGAAACTGTAGCCAAGTTTGTAGTCAATTGTTATGTTCATGGTTCTGCAAAGCTAGCAGAACTAAAATATTAATATCTCCGTTCCTATTGAATATTTTTCGACCAAACTCGGCCAGATAGTAGTTAAGCATGGAAGGTATATATATATATACCAACAATTAAGCAATTCTGTGCAAGAGTAAAAGTAGGAAGCCATACGTGCCTTGTTGTTGTTTATCTTCTTGGGATGTCACCGTTAAAAAAAAAAAAAAAAAAAACTATCGTACCTACCTAAAATCTGAACCATGATCTAAGCCAGAAATTTCTTTCTTCATCCTCAAAGTGACTACTTTTTCAATTGGTTCAGCCATCCCGGAGTTATGGGACCATGAACGATCAGTTTTATTGTTTTACACATTGTAATTAGGGAATAATGCCAATCAGCAAACGTCAGCAGGTGCAAGGCATAGACTGAAAAAATAAAGAAATGCTAACAATGCTGGTGAGACAACAATTATTCACTCGCACTTCAAGGAAACGTGAAGAAGAAGCATTATCCTTATTAGGAATTAGTTTATTAGTAAGGCGGTAGTCTTTACTGTTTAGTTTTGACCTCCGTCTCCCACGTGTTCTTCTGTCAACTAGTTTACTTTCCGTTCATCATCCTACTGATGATACACACAGCATGCTTATAAAGTCTTTACCTGATTACAAAAAAATATTTAGAAAAAACTACGCTGGGTACAAACATAAGGTTTTTCTGCAAAACGAAGCTCAACTCATAAAGTTTTCTTTCACTTGTTTCGGTTGGCGCCGCAATCGCTAATGGGTCAGGATGGCGTTGCAATCGCAAAGAAACCGAAAATGGCGTCGTTACAGGAGAAATCTCACTGCGTGCTGTGGTATTTAAAAAAAAAGTGCAGCAATTCATGGAGCCTACGTGCACCGCAACGCTGGGGATTATGTGTTCGAGGATTCCACCTATGAAACCTTCCCCGCCTGATGGATTGGGAGGGATGGTCCGACAACATGGCCATCCAGATCCCTGAATATTACCCCCTTGACATTTTCGTGTGGTGGGATGTACGCAGTGTACAAAACAACCGTTGCTAACATTAAAACTCAAAAGAACAGGATAACAGCTGCTTTGGCAACATTATCTGATTTGATATTTGCCAATTGGGAAGTTGAATATCGCCTTGATGTGCTGCTGGCCACAAACGAAGCACATGTTGAAGTCTACTAACTTAGTGGGAAAAAATTCATGAACTGATCTCGTTTTGCAGCAAACTTAGCATAGTTTGTGTTTAATAAATTGTTGTAATCAGGGTTTAGCCAAGTATATCATTTTTCAAGTTTTAAAGCACTTTTCCAGGCATGGAATTTCATTATTACTTTCCAGGTTTTCGTACGAGCCTTGAATTACCTGTAGAAATGTGTAATACTGTAAATGTGTAACACTGGAAGACGATTAGAACTGTTTTTAACCATCTTCCAGCGATGTCGTTTAGCCAAGTAGATTGCACCAATCATTAGCCTAGCTGATGCACCGTGTGCAAAAATGGTTAATACATTTGAATACAGCAGTAAGGTTTCACATGGACTAAACAATACAGCAAACACTGCCGGAAAGGTTATTTGTGGTCCTTTACCGGGTTGCTCAGTTAAAACTTATACCGTTTTTGTTTTCTACTTAATAATATTAGTTTATTAGTTTATTTATTACTTTATACAATTAGTTTATAAAAAAGGTACACGGATTACAAACAAAAACGCCAAATGCGCCGTAAAAAAAAGTTATATAATTGAAGTTTCACTTTACTTGTTATAATGTACACTGATAAAAATTTATGATTTTTAATTTAAATAATCAAATGTACATTTGAGAAAATTGCATCTGTTTAAGTGGTGTTGTGATTTACGACATATTCTTTTGGTTCGGAAAGCACAACAGCACTTAAACTGATGCAGTATTCTCAATCTTGTATCATTTGATTAGTTAAATTTAAAATCATCAATTTTTATCCGTGTTCATTTTAACGAGTGAGACTTCAAGCATAATAATATCTTTTTTTACGGCACATTGGACTTTTTTGTTTGTAAACATATATTTAAGGCATTGTTAAAGAGTTCTTGAGTCGTGGGAGTGTGACACAGGCAGATGACTGGACTTTTATTTAGATGGTGTACTTGAAGGAGTAAAAACAAAAAACGAAGTGATATGACTACTTAAAAAACACATTTTCTTCTCTTCCGAAGTTGATCATGAGTAAATGACTTTTAATTCGACAGTAGATGACGTAAATCTTGTCAAATTTATGTTTAAAAAAAAAATTACTGATTTCCAATTCCACATTCCGCAGATTTATTTTTAACCCGCAATTTTCCCCCTAGAAATTGACAGTCCCCATTTCAGGCCTCAAATACGATTAAAACCTTTAAATCTGGGGGTGAAGCCCACAAATTGGCAACACTAGTTCAGCTAAACTTTATTTTAATTTTTTACCACTAGGTGGCAGCACAAACAAGAAAAAAATCAAAGGCAAACAAACGAAACCGAAAGCACTGCATACCACTACTCTAACGGACAAATAATCAACATCGCTGACGGTTAGGTCAATTTTTTTGCTGCCAGGTGGCAGCAGTAAAGATACATTTTTAATCACAACGAGCGTCATTGCATACTCCTTCGTCTGATGACAAGTAATAATGAACTTGACTGACGTAAACGTAATTTGCAGACAAATCATAAGCTTTTTTGTCGTCTGACGGACAAATAGCGAACTTTACTAAATAATCTCTCTATTTTTTTTTTTATCTTTGGTCAGTCATGGTTAGGTTTACGACCTGTATGAACCGTATTGCAAAAGTTATAACACGTAACATCACCATCAATCATCACCATCATCGAGAAGCTGACGCTCAAGTTCATTTTTCTTTACCGCTAGATGGCAGCAGTGACACGACAACTAAAATCAACGAACGAAACCGAAAGTTTTGTATTCTAAGGAAGCGCTTACAAATTACGTATGTCGTGGCAAAGCGGGACGTAGGTGCAGATGAGCTTGTGCGATGCAACGCGATGGTTTGCTGCCAGACTAACAGGACACACCCTCTTCTTATTTTCGTGCCTTTAGGGATCGGTCACTATTTATGGCCAGGGTGGTGGGGGTTGGTGGGGGGAGGGGGGAGGAAATGAAAATGTGTCCACCAAATTTTCGATGACTCCCCCTCCCCTTTTAGACCCTGAAAAAATCTTGATCCCCCCCCCCCCCCCCACTCAAGGTCCTAAAATAATGTGACCCCCAAAAAACTGAAATTTTCGTATACCTATTGAGATTGTCTGTAAATGATTCCTGTAGCCAAGATTAGTAGTGTAGTAGTTAAGTAAGCAGTACAGCTCTCCGCATTAGTTGCCTCGTTTTTAACGTGCCTCGTTCTTAACGAAAAGACATGTTGGGTTCAAAATGGTCTATAAAATGTACTTTACACCCATCTCTTATCGAGATTCATATAATAAGTATGATGACCACACTGTTTGCTTGTATGCCTATAGCCATAACATAGTCAGCACCTGAAAGACAGGAGAATCCAAGAAGCCAGATGCCAAGGCTTTCTGCAAAGTTCTTCAAAACCTTGTAAACACTCAAGCTGAGGCGTTATTGGAATTTTTACTGCTGAAAGTGCCATTTTTGGGTCAAAAAATAACATTTACTTACCGTTGTCCAGTGTGTTGTTGACACCCCCCATCCCTCTTGACGGGTCCGGGTCCTGAAAAATTTATGATCTCCCCGAGAGGATCCAAAAACTTCTTGACCCTTCCCCCATTTTCTCCCCAATTTACCCCCCCCCCCCCCCGGTGATAAATAATGACCGGTCCCTTACACACGTTTGAGTGAATGGAGCAAAACCGTCTCGTACGTAGGGGAGGGGGGCAGGAAAATAAAACCGTTTGCAACATTTTTACATAAGTGTGAGCTGATATTGCAAAACTTAGTCACGCAGAAAACCCAACATGGAGGCAACATGAACAGTAAGGCCGAAACTCCCGTAGAAATTAGTTCGTTAAGCAAACAACGGAAAGCACGATGTGAGAGAGTGATAGCAAGGATAGATGTAATGTGACGTAAAACTACAAAAAAAATCTATGAATTACCTAGAAATTCTCAACAATATCACCTCCTGCAGAAGACCATCTCGCAATTGCACACACAAAACATTACGAAATTCCTGTACATTTTATACTATTGAAAGTGAGGGTCATAAGAAACTTACAGCCACACTTTTGCAACAATGGGTCGGTATAAGTGATTTATTGTATAGTTTTTATGTTCAACGAGACAGCGTATCGTTCGTTGCACAGCCGAGGATGTGCTCCCTCCGAAGGTGTAAAAACGTACAATAAATCACTTATTACGGCCTATTGTTGCAACAAGTTTATGTTTTATTACGACACAAGATCAGTTTTTATTGAGGTAAATGAACCAACCCAACAAATATTAATTTGTTGGCGGATTTTATCACTTTCCAATCCCAGAATTGTGTGCACAGTGGAAATGTTGGGGTGATGCCAATTAGTTTCAGTGGATGTCACGTAATGTTCTACCTGCGACGTGTGCTTCGTTGTCCGTCAATTTCAAAATTTTGTACACAGTGGGAACGTTGGGTTGGTATCCCAAATGGTTTCATAGTGGCAATGCGGTCTTTGGCGCGGATTTGTATCGGTGGGTGTCATTCACGTATTGTTCTGCCTACGGTGTGGCGTTGGAACTAGAGTTGTGGTGACATTATGCTTAGGATTATGGTTAAGTTAAGTAGGGTAAGGTAGGTAAACATTTGAGTGTATGGCTCTGTGGCCCCGTTAGGACTCAAATAAAAATCAAATCAAATTAATCAAAATCACTCTAATGCAATCTCGAACCAACAATGAATCAGTGTATTTTTTTTTGGCATTGAACACGTTAAACAGGACTTGAAAGTCCAGACTTGAGCCGGACACGAGCCCGGACTCAGTGTGGAACGGTCGAGGATCAGGTCCAGGGTGGGCCCGGCCTTTCACCACAGTTTGAAATGGGTGATGCTCAGTCCCAACTGCAACTCACAATGCCCATTGAGAGACATTATTACTGGATTTGTGATGGTTTGCAAACCTGTTTGGCGAGCTGATCATTAGTGTCAACATAGAAGGGTCCTACGGACCAAATTTCACCCCCCCCCCAAAAAAAAAAATCTATCCACCAATGCTAACGAGTACAACGAAATCAACCACAACCACTAAAATTGTAGTACAAATTTCACGGATTGCTGACCAAGTTTCAATGATTGTAGGCGTAAGTACATATTTTTCACTTATAGGGAATTTGCAATTGCCATGCTTTTGAAACCGGTGTAAGCAGTGAAGGGACAGTTTTTGTCGAACGCTGTTCAAGAAGGTCGAAAATCTGAGGACTGCATTCGATAAAAACTGATCCCTACGTTCCTTACAACGGCTCATTGATGCAAAAGTGTGGCAGTAAGCGATTTATTACTAAACTTAAATCGGTTCTGACATAATTTTGTGGCAATTCGGTGGCATTTTTCATTAGAAGTTGCAACAGCCGTGAAGGCATGTGCAATTACACTGAATCTTGGTGTTAAAGAGGATTAGTTTCCGTCAAACGTAATTTTAAAAGAATATGGGCCTGGGAACGTTAACATCTTGATTTATCAATAAGGCTGAATATTTTTGTGAAAAATTGAAGTAACCTAAACGACACCTCTCCTTTAATGGTAGGCGCTTCAATGAAGAAGTAAATTTCCAGGGGTAACGCTCTTCCGAAACCAGCTGTTGGTAGGCTGGAAGTTACAACTTGATCTTCTTAACTAAGTCCTGGTAACTTCTGGAAATCTCTAGAAATATGGAAAACTGCAAGGGCATTACCTTCCTCTTGAAGTAGTGTTGTGATGTCACCATTACGCCCCCCTCCCCTCCCACCACCAACTTTGGACTCTGGCTTACAAACGCTGATTTTTGTTGGCCTCACTCACTGAATCAGCACATCCAGTGGCTGAAATCACAGGATGCACCGTTTCTTTTCTGGGAGAGGAAGGAAGTAAATCAGCGGCCAAGGGTGGCCTAACAATGCCTCATTATTGTTTTGTTTTCACTTACAGAGGTTTGATTGTTGACGACTACTTTGCAAGATAGCAATGATCAACCTCGTGCTCAGCAATGATTTTGGTTGTCAACTTTGAAACAATAATTATTCAGCTCAGCTCTGGAAGCCTTCATCTGCGAATTAAATAAGCCATTGCATCGATTCCTGCTGGCCTCGAAGTTTACAACGCAGCTCAGTTTGACTTAAAACTGTAAGCATTTAGCTGAAACATGGATTCTTTCATTTTACCCATCAACAATCAACGGTTTCGACGATAGTTTTATATCCATAGCACGTGTACCAGGAATTGTTAGGCACCTTAGCAAAGACATTACACGTGCACGAAAACAATGAAAAGCGATTAAAGTGATTGTTCGGCCTCTTTTTCTTATCTGCTCAGCCTGGATCCAGAATTATTATGTAGATTATGTAGATTTTGTCTGACTCCAGATTGTGGTTTTGTTAACTAATCAGCAATATTGTTCAGCATAGGGATGTATTCAATAGTGACTAAATCATTTTCCACCTTTTCACGCACATGGTGGTACAATTATCAACGTGCTTTGTACGTGATTTTTCCACATAACTGCATGTGTAGGAAGGAGCACTTTAAGAATCATTGTAGATAGGAACAGGTTTCTGGTTCTCATGTTCGAGTAATCCAGTTACAATAATTAACTGTTGCATCCATAGGCATGCATTCCTGTACATCTTGCGATATCGCTCTTCACTCGCTTTCCATCTACACAAGCGATACAGAACGCTGGAGGTTTGAGCACCACGGAAAGGGGATTCCTCTGTATATTGCTACTATACCAGTAGTGGAGCTCTGGCTTGTAAGGTCACTGGCGCAGCTACGTTGGCATACAGCTTTAAACAACTGTTGTTGGGCTGAGTACCTAGGGTATGATTCTTGGTTCCTTGGAGGTACCTAAGAATTATTCTTCCCGCTTGCCGATCTTTTGCAGTTGGCTTAGATGTGTGTTGTGCGAGTCTATTAACAGCGTAGGAGATATCAGGCCTGATGCCATTTGTGATATGCGACAAAGTTCCGACGAGTTTGCCAAAAAGGTATTTTTCCATCGTTGGTTGAGGCTCTGGCACTTCTGGCTGTTGTAGTACTGCAGGAGTCACAATAGATGAGCAGTCATTCATGGAAAAACGATTGAGCTCTTTGTCTATTTAACCAGTTTGGCCTTGCTCCCAATAAGTACTTCTAACAAGAGAACAAGGCGAGGTTTAGTCGCTCTGCTGCCCCATTCGATTGTGGCGAGTAAGGAAGCGATAATTGATGTAGGATGCCTTCAGCGTGCAGGTATATAGCCATCGTCGCATTATCAGACTTCTTACTATGATCGCTTTGCAGTACAAGCTTGTGCTGTTTGACAATAATTAATGAAATGTTGCAACAATTTGTCCTTAGTTTTAAAGCAAAGCAACAGTGATGTACTGACTACAGTTATCAGTGAACACAGCACAGTATCGGTTTTCACCCATTGTTGGTGTCGGGAATGGGTCAACAATTCCTGAAAATACCAGCGCTAATCTTCCTGTTGACGGAAATTGGTTGATTGTTGTAAAAGACTTATGTTTGCTGTTATCTTAGAGTAAATCCTCTTAGTGCTTTGCATTTTGCTAATTTCTTTAAAGTTAAAAGTACCACATGCATAAATCTTTTATGCCATAATGGCGTATTTTTTTCATTATGTTTAAAACAATAGAAGTAGCTAATTGACTATTCGTGATTGATTGGTTTCAGTTCTGAATACCTGACCCAAGTTATGTTGGTCTGCCACTAGTTCTAGACTTTGGTTGGCAACAAGATTATTTGACACTTCAATATTCGCGTTTGACCAACAGCCGTATTCAGAAAACGCACTTGAGGGTCAACTCTGTGTAAGGGCCAGTTTAAGCGCCAACCGCGATTTCAGAAATCGCACTTGGTCAAGTTGGCCCTCCAACTCGCCCTCATCTGCGAAAACCAAGGGTGACAAGTATCACCCTTGAGAGCGTTATAAGCGGGAATGATCTGCCTTGTTTGCGACACGTCCACCCTGTTATGTCAGGACAAACAGAAGACACGACTGGCACACAAAGACTGCATTATAGCATTATATGGTGAAGACGACTTTATGATGTAGTTCCGTATGTTCAAAGGGAGTTTCAACGAACTGCTAACACTGATATCAGCTAATTACGCCATATACACGCATATGCAATAGAACGAAAACCTAAACCGAAAAACACATATAGAACAGAGGCCATAAACAGCAAAACGCCTACAAAATGGAAAGATCAAAAATACACAGTAAAATTAACACCTAATTGGTCACTCGAACTAAAACATCAAATACACAGACAATAAAACACTGCTTTAACTATGTGTCTGCTTGTTTCAGAAATTATAAATGCACACAAAATACAGATGTAGCCACTCACACGAAAAAGACTTAAAATATACAACAACAAATACAGACAAATATAAAAAAAACTGTAATACACAAATTAAGCACACACATACAAACATATACACGCACACGAACACACACACTCACATTGAACATTTCAAACACAAACTGCTTTCACTTTCTACAATAACCATTGAGTACAAACAGTCCTTTTTTCCTGGAAGTGAAGTTAATTTTATGGCCGCCGTTTCTCAGTGGCTATGGGGAGTGGTGTTAGAGTATGCATTTACTGGTGGCCGAACGAGCTTGGTGACGTCAGAACAAGGCAGCTGCCGGGGGGCGGCCCCCCCAATCCCCACCAAAAGCAGAACTTTCTGCCACTGTCAGCGACACCAATTGTCGGGGGAAAAATGGTTTGCAGTGAATCTGTTTTTATCTTATGGTTACCTACATATTTATTAGATTTTATTAAATAACTCTTCAATGCTTTGCCCTATTGAACTGGAAATTCCACCAATGGAAAGGTCTCGTTGAGACGATTAAAATGATGTATTGGATTGTCAAAATCGGTCAAAAATTGGCGAAACGGCTGAAATTTGGCCAATTTTGTCCAACTTCAACTGCCCGCGACGTATTGTCGCGCGTTGCGCTGATTCTGGCCCTCGAGGACGAACTGATCAAGGGCGACGTTTTTGCCATTCTGAAACGCCCTTGGTGCGTTGACCCTCAAGTGTTAACTTTAGCCCTTGGTCGATTCACCCTTAAGTTCATGATGAAGGGTGTTCTGTGAATATGGTCGTAAGTGTTTCTAGGATGCAGTTTTCTACAATTTGTTGATTTGAAGTATTCATTAAATGAGGCACTTTTAAGTTATACACCATAAATAGTCCACATTCATTTATAGTAGAGAAAACATGTGTGCATGTGGGTTTATGAAAAACTCGGCAACAACGATCTTCAAACGTAATCCTAAAGCCGTTTTGTATAGCCTGTCCTGCTGAAAAATGGTTCACATCGAAATCTGGAACGTAAAGTGCATTTTGTAATACCAACTTGATTTTATTAATTACAATAGATGCGTGACCTGCAGTTTTTGTTTTCGCAACACTATTTTTTGAAGCACACAAAATCAATTCGGGCTATACGTCAAAATTATTTTGGAATCATGGTTTATTTGATATGCAATGCCTTGCAGAGCCTGAGTCCATTATCAATATATGCTTCAAGTTCATGCCATTTTGCACAGCAAGCGCTTTTACCTACGTAAACTTAGTATTTGTGAAGCAACTCATTCTATACTTATTATTTACTAGGCTGGGTTTACTGTAATTCCTGTTACCTAGATATAAGGGATGACCCCAAAAATTCGATCGGGTGGCGGTGGAGGTGCCTTTCTATTACACATGCTAGCCTGATGTCCGATGCCCCCGTGATAGAAACATACGATGCTGTTGGTCACTTGAGGTGATATTCCTGGCTTAGACAAGTAGGATTGGGTACCTGAAATATTACAGTTATTAAGCATTACGGAACATTACAGATTCTGAAACACTACAAATTCTTAGATTCATTCTTGATGAGTAAATGTTCAATGGCCAAAGTTTTTAACTATTCCTCCTTATTGAGGGTAGCTAAGAAACTGGTTACCATACTGTCGTAACTGAAAGGGAAACCTAATTTATACAGGGTAAGTCAAAAGTATCGACCCAGTAGAGTTTACAGCCGCATGATTTGGTTTAGCCACCAAACAACCATCGATCGTTGGTCACCACGGAGGGGGTCCACATATTAAGATCATTAAGGGATGCCTCCGACCCTGCCCTCCCACCCCCTTAAATAAATTTTCTACTTCTGGTTCCTTTATGAATAGAGCACTGGTCCCAATTTGAGATATGTGCGGGCAGTTAATTCATGGTGAATGCAGAAAACAGCATGTAAAATTGGTCAACAATAGCATGAACTATGACCAAAACACGTTAGTGCAAACGTTGGCTTCAGTGCATAAAATAATACCCTGAGCCGTTGTGTGAATTGGGTTGATTGCATGTAATAAAGTGTAGTAGGGAATAGCAAACGTAACGATGTTGATGAAGTGTGCGGCTAGGACATGTTTGTGCACAAGTTTGTTGCACATGTAGCCGCTGGCATTCGACCTAAAGAAACCGGACATGGAATATTTATTTAAGGGGACTGGGTGAGGGTGCAACTGTTCTTGATCTCAATACCTATTCCCATGAGTGTCCAAGAAAGGACTTCTTTTCTTGCACTGATTTTGGGAAGGGAGGCACCAGTCACTAGTTGACGTAGACAGTACGTTTCTATGGCTGACAGCACATTTTTGAAATATTTGTTCGAACCTTGACAGGCGCGTCAAGGTCGAACACCAGTTTGTTACATGTGTTACAAACACCTGCACAAACATGTGCTAGCCGAACCCTTATCAATTTCGTTACGTTTGCTATTCCCTACTGCACTTTATTACATGCAATCAACCAATTCACACAACGGCTCAGAGTATTATTTTATGCACTGAAGCCAGCATGTATACTAACGTGTTTTGGTCATAGCTCGTGGTATTGTTGACCGATACCCATGCTGTTTTCTGCATTCACCATGAATTAGCTGCCCGCACATATCTCAAATTGGGACCACTATCTTATTCCTAAAGGAACCGGAAGTAGAAAATTTATTTAAGGGGGCAGGGTCGGGGCACCCCTTAATGATTATACTATGTGGCCCCCTCCGTAGTGACCAACGATCGATGGTTGTTTGGTGGCTAAACCAAATCATGCGGCTGTTAACTGTACTGGGTCGATAGTTTTGACTCACCCTGTACAACATGTTCTTTCTTCGTCGACTATGGTATGACTGGTACGCGGACACATAGGCACTGGACCATTAGGCACCGGACACAAAGGCACCCGGACAAATAGGCACCAAGTTTAAATTTTTTTTTTAAATAGGGATGGCTGGTCCTCAAATTGGGGGTGGGGGAGAAAAAAGTTTTCTATAAAATGTTCGTAGTGTTCAAAACTGCTAAAAATTGTTGGCATCGTTATTACACTAGCATATCTGATGTCATGTGTTAGCCGCAGCGAGCGTGATAGCGTGAGCAAGGCAGCGTAATATGGAACATTAATGCACCATACACAAATTTCAGGAAAAATGCAAAAACTTCCCCCAACGGTCCACACGACTAAGTGTCCCAGATTTAAAACAAACGATAGCATCTATGATGTTATGTGTTAGCCGCGCGAGCGCAGGAGCGCGAGCGAGGCAGAGTAATTTGGAACATTAATTCACCAGAAAAAAGTTTCAGTAAAATATGCAAAAACTTCCCCTAACGGTCCACACGACTAACTGTTCTAGATTTAAAACAAACGATACAGAATTTGAGGGCAATCCATCCCAATTAAAAAATAAAATAAGATAAACTTGGTGCCCATTTATCCGGTGTCTATATGTCCGGGTGCCTATTTGTCTGAGTACCTAAATGTCCGAGTGCCTATTTGTCCAGTGCCTAAATTCGAGTACCTATAATGTGTCCGATGCCTAATTGTCTGGTCCCTATGTGTCCTACATCAGGTACGACCTGTGTGTTCAATGTGTTGAAATATAATGGCTAGCTGCTTAAATATTCTGGGAAAGACACGGCATCAGTTTTATGCAGTTCATGTAGCTTTTTCTTAATCCCAAGTAGTTTAAGATAGTCATGGGTTCATACCTAAATATCAGGTAATCAAATATCTCATAAGTGGATGCAAGGCACTTAGCACTTTTCCACGCTGCAAGCTTGACTGCATCAGTTGGTTTAATAGTATTTTTCATCAGTAGATTCAATGAACTCTGGTCATGCATTAATGCTTCTACCCCAGTTGACCAGATGTTGACCCAGTTTGACCCATCTAGCAATTGTAAAAGCTGCAAATTCGATGCCATTTTACCATTTTAACACGTTAGTCTCTATGCTGGTTAACACTTCTTAACATAGAATTTATTCCTGCAGAATTTAAGTTATTCTTAGCTTCATTTAAATGATGTCCAATGGTCCAGCATGACTTTTTAAAAAAATTGCACCTTTATGCTTACCTCCATTCAGTCTTTAATGTCCGTGGAGTTCTATTTCTTGCTCCAAGGTGATTCATTGTTATTTCCATCGTCACAAAGCTGTAGCCTTTGTTCCAAAATGGTAAAGTCTTGGTTCCTAATCCAAATAATTTGCTAATATTTAAGATAACGTTGGGGGAAAATAATTTGAAATTCTTTTTTTAAACACGGTCAGTATATTTTCCGACGATAGGCTACCAATTGTTAAAGAGGATTAATTTCCGTGAAATATATTTTAAAAGAATGTGGGACTTGTAAACGTTGACGTCTTGGGATTTATTCCCATTAATAATTTTACAAATAAGGCTAACGTTTTTTACGCATGGAATTCGAGTGTAACCGAAACTACGGCCCTCCTTCATGGTTGGCACTCAGACTGAGAAGTAAGTTGTCAGAGGTAACAGATCTTCCAAAAACGGCCGTTGCTATAGGCTGGAGTTACGACTTTATCCTGGTTACCAAGTCCTGGAAATTTCTGGAAATCTCTAGAAATACGGAAGATAATCTTCGAATAATTGTAAGGGTTTCAACTTACTCTTGAAGTTATGTTATGACGTCACCATTACGACATCACAAGTAGTGATCTTAAGACCATATGCGTGCTTTATAACACTTTGTAATAACAACGACTTACGTGCCACCTTCACGATGTTGGCAAAGCAATACGTCACAGTCGTTGTTGAAGCTTCATTCGATGATTTGGCTGTTTTTTTTGTTTTTTTGTTTTGTTCCATTTCATTGTTCCAAAGTGTCCACTTTTAACTTATTGGGAATTGATTGTTGTAATAGCATGAGAACAGTTGGCCCAACAATGTGAAAAATAAGAACACATGTTTACTTGCTTTTCACAGTGTCGTGTCAACTGATTGACTTTATTGAGCTTATAGACCAGGGTAGAAGAATATATAGATAATGCCACTCTTTCTCTCACAACGGTAAACATTTTGGACCAAAGATGTACCTGCTTTCAGCGATTTACCGCCAGAGGGCGCTGTCGTGAAGTAACGGTAAGCACAAAGCATCATGGGGATCAAAACTATTTAGCGTCCTAATACAAAATTAATCGGCGTAAAATATATCGTAATTCAGATTAGGACATTAAAATAATTTTAAGAAAGATCAGAACTGGCTGATCAAGTTTTATTTTTAAAAACCAACATTCAATTTTAAAACGGTTTGTCGTTACGAGTGAAGCTAATTATCACACACGGTTTTGTGTTCGGAGAAGGTTCGAGTAGCGTCCGCATCGGCCGTGCAGGCTGATGCTTCTTCCGTGGTTTACGCTTAGTGTAACGAACTGTATACAGTTTGAATCGAACACAGAATAGGTTCTTCAACTTCGGATGTTGTCCACGCACGAGTATTTCGTCTGTTTCCGCAGGTATTGTCCTATTATCATGGTTACCATGGCAACGATACCGCCATGTTTTATTTCAAGTTTCTCCTCCTACCCGGACCAGACAAGTGCTGCCTTCTGGTGCCGTTGGTGGAAGCCGGTCTTTTTTTACCCCCCGTTTTCAGAAAAGCGTCACTACCTACTTAATCTACGCAAGGGGGGGGGGCGAGCCGGGCACTCGCCCCACTATATTTTTGGCCGCCCCCCTGGCGCCCCCCCCCTGGTGCCCCCCACTCATCAGTTCAAAATAAAACGTATAAACGAAGAAAATTCTGCTTATTTATTAAGAAAACTATACGTTAGTTTCTTTCAAAGCGACAAGAAGGACTTGAGGTTACATCAATAGAGCCCAGTTGTTACTGTGAGAGTTGAAAGATCATCTTTTTTACAGCTGGATTTAAAAATATAGGGTATGAGCAGTTAAGACCGTTCGGTATGAGAAAATTTTTTTTGGGGGGGAGGGCGCTAAAGTTGGATTTTTCGGTTCGCTCCCCTGGCTAAAATTGCTGCCACACTGCCGCCTCCCCAATAAAGTGATTCTAGCGTCGTCCCTGCTGAAGATCATGTCAACTGACCTAACACCATTGGAACAATCAAATAAAATTAAGTTAAAAGTGGCCTACTTTTGGTGGAATGCATGCGAACGAGTAGCGCAACAATGCCCAACGAAAGTATGTTTGTTTGTGTGTATGTTTTTGCTTTATAGGGAGCTCGAACCCAAACTGGGTTATCTGCCCCAGAACGAAAGTTTACTTATTCGGGACGATGTTGCAACTCTCCAGTTCATGATTAGACGGAGACTTTTAAACAATGAAAATGACGAGTGTAAAAAAAAAAGGGTTTAAAGAGCGGTAACCACTCTTGGTCATCTGCCCAAAGCCATAAGGTCCTGTGACAAAAGTATGGTAAGAACTGTATTAATAAACAAAAACGTATCGTTAAAAATTAAAAGTAAGGGTCTAAAAGTCAAAACCTGTAAGGAACACGGACAAGCTTTGACTGTAAGGGTCTAGGTGTCAAATTTGGCCAGTAAGACACTGCTAAGCATTAGACCCTTACTTTTAATTTTTAACGATACGTTTTTGTTTATTAATCCGTGTTACTTTGAGAATTGTAATAAATAGGTGCGGTGGTGGATGAGGGGTGGGGTATGTGTGACACCTTTATAATTAATTTGTTGTTTGTTTTGTTGCGCCGCCTTTAAGCCCCGTTAATTGCTATGGCCCTTACTAACCTGGCTGTCGCAAGTGTTAACAATAGAAACAAATCCTTTAATCTTCAGTCTATGTCTTGCAGCTGGCGTTTGCTAAATGGCATTGTTGCATAATAACAATGTTTAAAACAATGAAAAACAATCAATCTGGTCGTTTAGAGCTCCGTAACACCTGAACCACTTGACCAAATAGAAAAGGCCTTATGGAAAGGGCACATCTACGGAGCAATACCTGTAAAATGAGCTAAGAACCAGCTTTACAGGACAAATAGTTTGACCTGTAGAGAGGACAGACGAAAGTATCCCCAGAACAACAACAACAACAAGAAGCAGAACAAGAAGTTGTCTATTTGGCCCCTCTCTGTATCTCGGGTTTGGTTGGACTGAATTTCACAAATTTTGGACTGTAGACAGGCCTTGACTAGTCAAGGCTAGATTCCAAATTTGGTTTAAATTTTTTAAATTTTGACGGAGTTATAAGCTCTCAAAGTTGAAAGTTTAACACAGAGATCCTAGGTCGACCCTTACTAACACTGGCTATCGCCAGTGTTAATAATTGTAACGACGAAATATAAAGGATTATTATTGTAACGGCACGGTTAAGTTCATTGTAATCCTACTTTTCCCGTTTTCATTGTTTAAAAGTGTGGCTTCCAAATGACCATTCTTTCACGGGTTCGAGATTAAAGCATTGTTGTGCATTATAAAGCATTGTTTAGAAGTGGGGAAATAAGTGTGAGTATAAGGGAACAATCTCCGCATTGGCAGCATTTATTCTTACAAGTGTAAAATATGCGGAACTACCAACTAAATAACTAAATCTTACATAATTACAAACAAAAACGTCAAGTGTGCCGTAAAAAAAAGGGGTTATATGATTGAAGTTTCATGTTACTTGTTAAAATGTACACGGATAAAAATTGGTGATTTTTAGTGGAAATAATCAAATGTACAATTCAGAAAATTAGATCTGTTTAAGTGCTGTTGTGCTTTACGTAACGTATATGATTGGTAAAGCACAACAGCACTTAAACAGATGCAATTTTCTGAATTGTACATTTGATTATTTCAATTAAAAATCACCAATTTTTATCCGTGTACATTTTAACAAGTAAAATGAAACTTCAATCATATAGGCTAACCCCTTTTTTTACGGCACACTTGATGTTTTTGTTTGTAATCCGTGTACCTTTTTTACGGCTATGGTGTCACGCTATAAAGGTTTATGCATGCAGTCGATTGTTGCATGCACGAAGAATGGATCTGGAGTTTGCTGAGTGGCATTGTTCCCTAAATACAATGGTTAAAACAATGTAAAACAATCAAAATGATCGTTTAGGGTCCCGTAACTCCGGAATAGATGAACCAATCGAAAAAGTGGTCCCTGTAAGGTAGGTGCAGTAGTTTTTTCTGATACCGTGTCAGCCAAAAAGAACAGAACAAGAACCAGACAACAACAAGAAGTGAACAGTTTTCAAATTTTACGTATGGCTTCCTACGTTTACTCTTGCACGGAATTGCATAAAAGTTGGTGTAAAGTTGGGAAATGTTGCTATCTACTATCTGGCCAAGTTGTTATCTACTATGTGGCCATGTTTGGTCGAAATATATTGAATAAAAACGGAGAAATTAATAGTTTCAGTTTTGCTTGAGAGAGGACTTCAATCATATATATGATAAAGCAAAGTTTCGCCGCAAAATAAAATAATTTGCTCTGCGCGGTCATCTCAGCCATCTCAGCGGCAAGACTTAAATGACGTCATCCGTTACTTTCGTGACTTCACCCATTACCGATCGTTCAAGCCAAAGGATGGATTGGAGGAGGGGAGGAGTGGTGGGGGGGCCCCCCCCCCGGAGTGCTCTGACGTCATCTCTCTCTCAGCAAGTTTTAAATGACGTTATGCACGAAAGACAGGGTTTTCTTTCACACGATACGGATCGCTCAAGCCAAAGCAATATTATGAGTTGGGGAGTTGGGGGAGGGGGGGAGTCCGTGAACGGGGAATGACCGTGTGTTGGGCAGTGTGTCATGGCATTTTGTGCTACAATGAGATGGGGGGGGGGAGGCATTGCGTCTGTTACCATTAAGCATATGATTACGCATTAACTAAATTAAAAGGTAAATTTTGGGGGTTGTTTGGGATAGAGGCTAATCCAGCTTTTGCAAAATTAAGCAAAACGACCAGGGACAGGAGGCGAGTAGCGGGAAGGAATTAATTCAACAACCCATCCATATTCAACTACGTGTAGCACAGAGAAGGAATGGAAGAATAGGGACTGGTATAGGACGATAGGAAAGGAAGGGAGAGCGGAAGGAGAGCATTGGGGGAAAAGAGGGGTATTACAGAAACAAAAATTGCCTTCGCAGTCATAACGTTCGCCACACCGATCGAAAACTGGGAAACAACCAAGGGAAAAACAAAACCTCGGGCGATGTCTTATACGACTGCTAGTACGTAATAATAATGAACTAAGTCAGCTAACTCAATGAAATTAACTAAATTAATGTCTACAAATTCCACAACCCCACTTTTTTAAACTACACGTGGCCTCCAGTTTCCTGTTGTTGTTCCAAACTATTGTCCATTTGTGAACATTCGCCACCTTGGACAACATTTATTCTTGCAAGTAAAAATGACAATCAAATTAATATTTCTAACTAAATTATTATTTCCAACTAAATTCAACATCCCCTTTTGAAAATGCACGTACGAAGTAAGTTGAGATTTAAAAAAAACCTTGTTTTTCGTTCTTTGCATATTCGAGCTTTGCATACATTTCTAAACCAGCATCGCACCATGACCACACAGTACAAATGCATGTCTTTATTTTTACGAAACTAAGCGAAACCCTCGTTATTGGGTTTTCCTTGTTGGCTAAAGGAGACCATCGGAATCGAGCAACAATGCTGCTGCGTGGGTAACAATGACGAACAATATCAAACACAACAATACTGTGGATCGGTGGTTGGAACGGCACGTTGTTGAAACACTGAAGGGCTCCTTGTTCCAACAATGAATAAATTGCAACTATTCTAGGTTAAAACAATAAACTCTCGGGCTGTGCCCTCGGCAGTATTGTTGCAAACGCGAACGCTTCTCAAACAATTTATTCGCCATTCATTGTCGATACAAGTGGGTCAAAAAAACCCTGGACCCTTAATCAAATCTGGTAGCGAGTTCAATTCCGGATCTCATCCGTTGAAATTATGCCACCCCAGCAGAGTTGCTCTGATGCCGTCAGTTGTGAAATCTACCAAACTCAAGGTCTACATGACATCATACTGTAACGACTCACTGTCACTTCAAAATTAATATTCATTGCTAGTTGAGATGATGTTACGTGACCAATTATTGGAGTAATATAAAGCATACAAATTGCCTGTCATTATTGCATGACATCAATTGTAATGGTTCGAGCTCGCTTGGTCTTCTGCATGGTACTCCCAACAATTAGGCGTAGAAATAAAATTCACCGCCACGAACCTCCCATCGATACACATCCAATGTAATTTCGAATTCCTTAATTAGAAATTCAACCCGGACCACCCCTGTTGCCAGTGTTACACTGCAACCCCGAATCAGTAAAATTAACCATTCCATCCAAATAATAGCCCAAATCCATCGCAATTCTAACTGACCCCGAGTAAGCCTAACACGTTACTTTGCTTGTTAGACCCTTAACTGTGGTGTTGAGGAGACGTTGCACGTACCAATAATCACCACAATCAAATCAAAGAAAATGTCGCCTAAAATAACTAATCAGTGGACCATTGTTGCAAAGCAGGGTTATAATTTTACCTGTGTAGTCATGGGGATAGAAGCTGGCCAATTCCGTAAGCAGAAAATCTATCTTTGTTCTCACATTGTTACGTAACAGGGCTTCTGAGTCCTTACACTGGTGATTTCCCGTTTAGCAGAATCCTGTTTTGCAGAATCCAGTTTCGCAGAAAACAAAAACTTGCCGATACCGTTTCGCCGAATCAGAATATTTCTTTAAAAATGTAACATTGGAGTAGTTACAGATGCAGTCCTAATTGGAAGGAATTTGTGATTAGTTGCGATCTGTGATGTTATATGTTTTGCCTCAGCGAGCGCGGCACGCAATTTGGAAAAAAAATTGTTCTGCGAAACAGGAATTCCCGTTTCGCAGACAAATCTAATCAGTTTTATTTTCTGCAAAATTGGATTCTGCGAAACCGGACATGACCCTTACACATGAAGTAATCTTGAAGTAATCGATAAAAATTATTTTGCGCAAACACTCAACCTTACAGTGATGTTCATGGCTAAGTCTGGGTGCACGTCTAAAGCTCGACAGTAATCGATTTAGCAAACACAATTATATTTAATAGCACAAGTCATCGATCTTAAAACGTCGCCAGCTTAAACAAATAGTTACCGTATTCAACCATCTGCATTATATTTTAATTATGTAATGTAACATGTCGAATTCGTGACACGGAGGAGGGGAATGTTAATGTAATTCGTATTTGCTTAAATGTTGAACGCCTCTCTGCGCCATTTCGAGTGCCGCTGCTCCATTTTTTAAATTCCGTCGGGGCATCATGCATGGGTCTTTTTTTCCCAGGAACTTAAGTCTGATTAAGTGATAGAGTCTCCAGTTTTAGTTAAGGGACTTGGGCTGCACTCTAAACTAGCAATCAGGATGCGTGGCGGTTAACGCGAAAATAACTAACTGTGGGAGAGCTAAAACTAATTAGACTGAACCGCAAACTGGACCGGGGGTGGCTGGGGAATTTTAGGGTTAACAAAAGTGCCTATAACCCAAAACTGGGCCTACTAAAGGCCTATCCCAAAATCCCGCTAACTAGCAGGGGTCGAAGGAGGACCAGCCAGTTTTTATGTTACTGTTTAGCTAGCTAGCTATTAAGATATTTCCCATGTTAAAACTCATAGACTCATTGCTCATGGCTAGCGCAAAAATTGAGAAGGTCTACGAAGTTGAACTTTTGCACACGTATGCGTGGTGATCTGAGCATGGTCCTTTTGTTGGTTTGCGAGTTGTAGGGGTCAGGACAAATGCGTGGGAGGGTTTTGAAATTCGCCAGCAGCGAATTTAAATTTCGTTTCTTTTCCAAGTCGCAACCAACGATTTTAAGCAACAATGGCTTGAACAATCAACACTGGATCTTAGATTTATTGTAAAATCCTGGACCAACTAAAAACTGAACTGTAACGAAAGACAATAAGTATAGGCAGGAGGAAATTAATAAAGCATACGCAGCTTTCATTTCCTCCTGGTATAGGTTATCGCCTGATTCCCGAGTGCTGAGAACTAGCAATGTCGAGGGCCGCAGGCCCGAGCGATTGTTAGTTCTTTGCACGAGGGAAGTAGGCGATAACTTATTTATCTACTGATGTCTGCATCTCTGCCCGACAATGAAGACGCACGCGACTCCAATAATGATGTAGTGCACGGAGCAGTCCAACAATGCAAGGCGGAAAGGAAAAAAGTTTTCTTTTGCATATAGTGTTCTATTATGGCTTCGGATTTGGTATTCAAGTATTTGTTTGATTTGTCGATTGATGGAGATATTTCGAAAAAGATTACGTACTATAATGTTGAAGATGGTTGTGAAGGGCGCCCGTACATTGGAGCTGAAAAGCCACACCCCCCCCCCCCTTTTCCCCTTGCCTTCTTGCCCTTTTGGTAGACTGCAGACTCATGAATAAAATCTATAAAGAGAAAATCAAAAACGTTTCAACAAAGGCGTTTTCGATGATCCGTAACACGGATTAGGCCAAAGTAAGGCACGTCCCAAACGAAAAAGGTCTTCAGAAAAAGCTCCTCCTCTTTTCTTTTTTTGCTGTTGAGCAGGCGTCCTTGTCAGTGCGTCCGACATTTCACATGGAAACTAACCATCTCCACAAGCAAACAAACAATAACGTATACCGCCGAAACTGCAGATTTTAAAGAAAGTTTTAAAGGAGCAACTTAAAATTTTCGCGATAGGTGTCATCTTGTAAAGAATTTTATTTCTTGAAATGTTACCGATATTGCCCGTTTTCAGTATTTATTATGGTGAAAGATAACTTGCCGAAAGTAAATTAAAGAACTATTAATCGGTGCTATTAACTTGGCTAATAGGATTGACCTTGGCGGCCTTTCCCTGGTTGAATGATATCACTATACCTTCGAAGGCCGATCGTTTTTGGAAACTTGGCGGGTTTTTATACCAGTTTTGGTTTTGGGGGGCCATTGTGGAGAAACAAATAAGATAAAATGATCCCGGAAGACTGCACATTAAACATTTTTAACGAAATACCTAAGCATCTTAAAAAAATAAACACTTACAGTGAACTAAAAAAAGAAAGTAATGAGCTTTAAAACATTAAACTCTACATTAAACTCTAATAAATATTGTCATGAAATTGTGATTTGTATAAGAAATTTTATTGTTAACATTTGCATACACATACAGTTGTATAAGGAATATTTTATTAACTGTAAGTAATTGTCGACGCAAATAAGTCTTGATTGACTTCGTGTTGCCTTCTTTCGAGAAAGAAATATAAATTCATGAGGTATAATTCCATCCTCAGTCCTCACCGGCACTAGCAGGCAAGAGGTCACGTTCCCAACTGGCAGCTTCTGCCTTAGATACATTTTATGTATTACTAGCAGTTGTACCCGGCTTCACCCGGGATTTTGTTTCGCCCGTGGTTGTTTCCCAGTTTTCAGTCGGTGTGGCCTAAAGGTTGAACGCGACAGGCAATTTCGGTTGTTGGAGTACTCCCCTTTCCTCCCATCCCGTACGTGCTCTCTTCCCTCCTCATTTCCGCCTTTCTCCCATCATCTCCCCTAAACTGACTTGGTGCCCATCCTAAACAACAACCCAAAATTATCTTTTATGTTCAGTTAAATGGGTAGTCGTATGCTTAATGGTAACAGACGCAATGCCCCCATCCTTCCAATCTCTTTATTTTGTAGCATTGGAATGCCAAGAGGAGAGCTAACAGACGCACTACCCCACACACGGGCATTTGCCGTTTAAGCCATCCTCCCCAATCCCAGTTTATCGCTTTGGCTTGAGCAATCCGTACCGTGTGAAAAATAACTATCCTTCGTGCATGACCTCATTTACGACATGCCTCTGCGATGAACGCGCAAAGCAAAGGTAGTTGTAGAGAGAGCGCATAGCAGAGAGGCTGAGCTCTTCCTAAGTGTGAATAAAGAATAAAGAACGTACCAACTTCAACTTCTTTTCAGTTTCAGTTTCAACTTATAGCCAAAGAATTGGCAGACTCGCCTGTTTTGATTGTAAGGGCTGCCTTTTCGGGGGTCGTCGTTGCTTCGTTTCTGCTATGCGACTTTCGTTTATAATGTACGATTTTTATTCTTGTTCTTTGAGTTTTTACGTTTTTATAGACTTTATAGTGTTTAGCTTGCCGCTGGCGTCTTAGCCGTATCTCTTAATGCTTGATAACGAAGCGGCAATTGCTTCGAAACGTTGCAAATTGTGTTTTTCAGGTGCACTGTATATTGGCTTCTTCATGTGCACTGTTTATTGGCTTTCTTTCTTTGATCGTTTTACTACAACTATACGAAGGCAGCAGTAATGTAAATGGGCCACAACAAAGTGAAAAGAATAAGGAACTGACAATCGTTTTGTTTGTATGACTTGATGAAGGTTTTATGTAAGGCCAATCTTGGAGTATGCCAGCCCGGTGCAGGCCCTGTGTTTTCTGGGGGACATTGACTATGTCGAATCTGTGCAACGAGCTTTACGAGCTCACTAGCAGGTCTTCAAATTTTTCTTTCGGT
>JAHWFP010146591.1:45323-55542 GCA_023313725.1 Lithobius niger
TCCCTACTCCTTCAAACGGCTCTGCACCAAAACCCTTTGCTCTACCGACTTTCCCATTGTTCTCCTGGCCCTCCACCAATCAGACCCCCGTAGCTCTCCTCGGCGTCCGCGCTTAGGTAGAGAAAATCCGTTGCTCCAGCATAAAAAGCCCCAGTTGCCCTCCCTCTACAGCTCAGTCAGCACAGCTCACAGATCTCTCAAGCTAGACGGGTCACGCCGGTCGGGTGTGGAGATGTCACGTCCGGAATTGCCATGCCGGGCAAAATGGTAGTGTTTGTAAGTAAACTAGTTTAACTTTAGAAGTTTATCTTTAGGACCCCCCAATTCTAAATTTATAGTCTAAAGTAAATTAACCTCTAGCTTGGAGTCTTTATGGTTGGTAAGCCTTATCGGCATTGCTGGTCTTTACCACCATAATGTTAGAGTAGGCATCTCTTTCTAAAAAGCCAGTTTCTTACTTTGTTCATTTTTCAAAAGTAAACAAAGGGACGGTTTGATCCTCGCGAGGAAAAATAACTGTGGGACGACTTGAAAACTACAGTTGTCAAATATAGTTGTAACTTAGCCGACGCGGTTCAGCTTGCTGGGTATTCCTCGATAGGAACCCAAGATAAAAATGCTTTTTCTTGTCTAAATTAAGTGTTTAAGAACAAACATCGTTGTTCTTGTATCCAAGTGAATTTCTAATGTAAATTCTTGATTTATTTGTTTTTGCCAAACTTGTCAAAAGCTGAACTAGTGAACTAAATGTAAAAGTGTTATTTTTATCATTCTGTTGTTTTAAAATAAAAACCAAGAGTTTTTAAACCTCAGGTTCGTTCCCTAGTAAGATTAATTGTTTCTAGTGTAAATTATTATGTAGCCCATTTTAGCTTTATACTTCGTTTAAGCAATTAAATTAATCCACCGTTGGTGGCAGTGTATTACCGGAAGCATTAAGGTTAGGCCTAGAATAGGACACCGACGCTCCATCCCCCATGCCGGGACTGTAGCCCATGCTGTGCTTATTGTCGTAAAGTCGAAATAATCACGTAACCTGATGCAAAGAAGTACTCGTCAACCAAGGATGTCGGGGGCGCTACAAGCACCTCAGCCGTCGTAGCGTCCGCCGCTACACAGCCGACAGATGCAGTGGCACGGCAAGGAAAAAAGAGTTACGTGGCCGCCTCATACCACCGGGAAAAGAACGACGTTTGATATTATTGCATGCTGGCTCTAACGAAAAGGATTTGTAAATAGTGCTCAACTTCTTTTCATTAGAAAACTAAGACTGGGAATTACCATGAAGAAATGAACGGCGTGTGTTTTTAAAAACTACTAACCAATATTCCAGCCAACTTGGTGATCGTGATGCACAACGTTCGTGTCATTCAGTTCGACTCGACAAGGCAGCAACAAGCAAAAGCTATAAGCCAGAAATTATTTCGTGGGTCGAAAAACAAATTTCCGTACCACTACGAGCTGAATATCATCGAGTTAATTTGGGCCCAAGTTAAAGATGAAATAAGAGCATCCAACACAAAATGTAAAATTGCAGACGGCAAAACATTAACAACTACTGCAGTAGCCCATGTAACCCCTGGTGACTAGCAGAAATACTTTAATTGTAACGCTTGATAACGATTATTGGGGCACTGATCGTCTGATTGAATACCGAGTCGAACCCTTAATTATTGAAGTAACCAACAGCGACGACGATGACGACGAAGAAATGTAATTTTGTACCACTTCAACAATCTCCCTAGCCAATGACGAAAACTGCCCATTTAGAGCTCTCAAAACTAGCCGTCAAACATTTCGAAACAATTACCCGTAATTTATACAATAAAAACAACACGATATCCCCTAGACCCCTACACAATTCTTATATTATCAGTTTTGGAAAAATATAACCCCACTCCTGATATATTCTGGACAATCTTTTGGCTCAGAACGGAGATTTCCCCAGTTACGAAAGTCCAGGCATTTGCAATTTTCCAGTGTGGATCCTGCAACAAGCCATGCAGCTCCCCCCCCCACCCCACGTAGTTAACCCTCAAGAAATGCTTAAATCAAAAATCGGTACGTATACTTCCTCCAGCATTATAAAGAAAAAATATTCTAAAACAATAAATAAAACTAAAATAAAATGAAATGAAATAAAACAAAATAAAAATATAGTCCTAAGAGTACTACCAATTTTTGTAGATGCTAGCTTAAACAAATCGTTGCGAGCCTAGCACATGCAGGAACTCAGTGCGTGTACAAGGATCCAGTCACCACCAATGTTAGTGCATATAGTAGACAGGCGATTGCAAACGATCATAAATACAGCTATTTAGAGTGGCCAACCAGAACCTAAACTAGTATAGGTTCAGTTAATATCTTTGCATAAAGACTTTTAGGTTCAGTTAATATCTTTGCATAAAGACTTTTAGGTTCAGTTAATACCTTGGCATAAAGACTTTTAGGTTCAGTTAATATCTTGGCATAAAGACATAGGGACACTTCCCCGTCCACGCACCCTCCCCCCCCCCAACTCCCAGTCTATCGCTTTGGCTGGAGCGATCCGTATCATGAAAAAAAAACCCTGAACTTCGTATATGACGCCATATTTTAAGACTTGCCGTTAAGATGACCGCGCAGAGCAAAATTGCTAGTCGAGGCAACAATGTGCCAATTTCAACTTTTCACTGGCAAAGTAATAAACACTAGAGGAAGTCCTCCTCCGGATGGTGTAATAAACGTGCGTATGCGTATGTCCATGCATTGTCATAGTACGATTCTTTAATCAGTATTTTGCGTATACTGGCTAACAAACACTGATTTTGGTTCACTTCGGTCACTCAATCAGCACGTCTCCCTTACCACTGTAAACCCTTGTTCCCTCTTGCCTTCAGTGAGAGTGTGGTGACACCGAATTTGTATAACAGGAACTGTGAACGACTGTTTATTTCCAATTTGACATTCTTCTTCCCCTAGCCTTCTCGTGTTTATCGTGAAAATGACTTCCCTTTACTTCGTACAATACATTTTGTGAACGCAAATAGATTACCACGAAATCCCAGGGTGTTACGCACTGTTTAATTGAGTGCATGATGATATTGCTCAGTAATTTTGCCTGGCACCCAAGCCTATTATATATATATATATACTATATAGGCTTGGGTGCCAGGCAAAATCACTGAGCAATATCATCATGCACTACAATTAAACAGTGCGTAACACCCTGGGATATATATAGATAGATAGTTAGATACCCTTTATCCTGACGCTTGCATTGTTGTTGTTCTGCTCGTTAAGCTTTTAATACTGGCGTTTGCTGACTTACATTGTTGCCTAATAACAATGTAAAACAATGAAACTGCTCTTTCGGGACCCCGTTACTCCGGAATGGAACGACCAATCGAAATTCTGCCTTAAGGTGCTCAACTACATCACGGTAGCTATCCGCAGACACCATCCGCACCGTCACACACCAAATATTAACGGAGGAGATGCAGGAACAAAATTCCTTTAACTTGGCCGCGGTAGGCTTTTAATATACCCCCACCCCCTCCAGGTGTTTGGTCTTTGGTTTTAAATTTATCAAACCGAAGGCTGAACATGTAAATGGCTCCCACATATGCCCTCTCCCCAACAATTACTTTAACCCCCAATCCCCACACTCCTACCCCCTGCCCCCATACACGCTTGCCCGTCTCCCCCTCCCCGAAAACGTCGCCCCGTGACATTTTCCCTTTCGTGCATCCCCGGAAAAGCCGCATGCGTATATTTTACTGAAGGCTAAAAAAAGCCCTGAGAAATCTAGCATTCAGTAAGCAAGTAACCCTATTTTTAAATTAATCCTTTGAAACAATTCACCTCGGTACCGTGCATGGTGACATTGTTGCACGCAACGATTGTTGCCGCCCACTTAAAAACAATTCAACTCCTTTCTGGAAGTGAACATTTAGGAAATAAATGCGCCTTTCCATCGTATCAGGATGCCAATTTCGAGGCACATTGGGGGTCTCGAAATTAAGAACCAATCGTCGTTTGGTTTAAAGTTGTCTGGTTTAGTAGACACGGGTTGTTTTTTTTTTATTTAGCTCAAACGCCGACAATGGCACAGTCCACGCGACTAAAACTTTGTTGGCCGCTTTGGTACCACAACAATACCAAAAAACGAACCCAAAAACGGTGCGGCAGGCCTGGTAAGTGGCGCCATCTCCTCGAAGACTTTAGAAAAAGTGTTATAACCCGAACTTGTCGTCCAAGGCCGTCAATAGACGGCGACATGGCAGGTTTGGTAAGTGGTGCCATCTGTTCGAAGACATTGGAAAAAGGGCCCAACCCGAATTTGAAGGCGAATCCCATCAACAGATGGCGCTACAGGGTGGGGTACTTGATTGTACGACGGAATGGCGTGGCCGGTGATTTGGCCGCCTGCTCCGTACTAGTTGTGCCCGTGCGCAAGCTGCGCCCCCCCCCTAGCCTTCCTCCAGGTGTTTGGTCTTTAGTTTTAAATATATCAAACTGAAGACAGAGCATGAGTGGCTCCCACATATACCCTCTCCCCCACAATTACTTTGACCGCCCCCCCCCCATCCCCACACTCCTTCCCCCTCCTCCCATACACGCTTGCCCGCCACCCCCTCCCCGGAAACATCGCCCCGTGACATTCTCCCTTTGGTGCAGCCACGGAAAAGTCGCTGGCGTTTGTTTGACTGTAGGCTAAAAAAATCAGTATCACTGACAAATCCAGCATTCAGTAAGCTAGTAATCCCATGTTTAAGTAAATCCTTTGAAACAATTCACTTCGGTAGTGCGCATTGCCCGCCACACACACTTGCCCTGGCACCCTCTCCCGCACCCCCCGACAACGCCGCCCCGTGACATTACCCCTTTGATGCAGCCCCGGAGGAGTCGCATGCGTATGTTTGACTGAAGGCTAAAAACAGCCCTGAGAAATCCAGCATTCAATAAGCAAGTAACCCTATGTTTAAGTTAATCCTCTGAAACAATTCATTTCGGTACCGTGCATGGTGACATTGTTGCAAGCAACGATTGTTGCCGCCCACTTAAAAACAATTCATCTTCTTTCTGGAAGTGAACATTTAGGAAATAAACGCGCCTTTCCATCGTATCAGGCTGCCAATTTCGAGCCTCGAAATTAAGAACCGATCGTCGTTTGGTTTAAAGTTGTCTGGTTTAGTATACACGGGTTGTTTTTATTTTTTAGCTCAAACGCCGACAATGGCACAGTCCACGCGACGAACACTTTGTTGGCCGCTTTGGTACCACAACAATACAAGAAAACGAAACCCAAAAAGGTGCGGCATCTCTTCGAAGACTTTGGAAAACGTGTTATAACCTGAACTTGTAGTCCAAGGCCGTCAATAGACGGCGACATGGGAGGTTTAGTAAGTGGCGCCATCTGTTCGAAGACGTTGGAAAAGTGTACCAATCCCGTTGAAAGCGAATCCGTTGACAGATGGCGCTACAGGGTGGGGTACTTGATTGTACGACAAAATGGCGTTGCCGGTGACTTGGCCGCCTTCTCCGTATTATATATGTAGATGCTTACCCGTTTTCATTGTTTCATTGTACACTTTGCAGAACTTGTTATGTAATGAAACTTTGCTTTGTAATGTAAGATGTGCTTTAAAATCAGTTTACTTATTTTGAAAATGGAGTGGAATATACATGAACGTTGTAGTTTCTAGTGAAAAAAAATTATACTTCCTTGTGCTTTTATATCCACGCAAAACAAGTTGATACTTTGTTTTGATTGGCGGTTTCATGTACTCAGTACACATGGGGAACTAACAATACTCGTCGTTGAGCACAAGCTCATTCTCCACACGAATTGTGTATTCTCAGCACACTTCCAACAGTTTAAGACTGAGCTTATACACAGTGATGTGTACGGATAGTGCATAGCATCTTCTGTGTAGCATGTAAAGTGATCGTCATGTTTTTCTTAGGAACAGAGTTTGAGAGAGGAAAATTGTTTGGCATGATGGAAGTCATGCCTAAGAATTCAAGGTTGTAGGCCAACTCCATGTCATTGAACCTAGCAAACTGAAGTTGTTATGACATTTTGTAATAACCTTTTAGTTGTTTCGCTATAACCAATTACCTTAATATAAAAGGTGTGGTTATTGGAACTTCCCTCCATTCACGTGTCATCATCAAATGTACGTTCTCTCACCCTAATCTAGATAATAGAGAAAAAATTAAAATCATCAAATAGTGTAAACATTACAAGTGTTCTGTGTAAATAAACCAGTAGCTGAATGTTTAATGCAGATAACACACACAAGTCACCATTGAGTTGTCCACACAGCATAGACAGTTAGCACGTATTGCGTCTTGAACATGTCGTTGTTATTAAGAATACTACAGCTGCTGTGTAAATACAAATCGTTACTTGAAGACCACCACCATTAAAAAAAATTTATCTGATGGTAAAGACTTAACATTTCGGACACAGTGCTCCAATAAAAGGTAAGCTAATTTTTTTCGTGTAAAACAGTTTATTTTATCCTTAAATGTAAATACCGCGTTTACAATCCGGTTAGTGCTCTTAGCGACAATTCACAACCTAGTTAAAAACTCGGCTCGGTATTAGTGGCTCAACACCCTTCCGCAGACCACCCATGTTCATATGGGAAATTTATTTATTTATTATTATTATTTATTTATAAAAGATAGGCTCCCAATTGGGGCAAAATGGCTTCGTAGGTTAGCACAACAGTGACATGTGCCAGATGTGCCGGTGGACCTCAGTCACTCCGTAATTTTCGGGGAAAGGTAGAAGGGCCCGTTGACGCTTTGTGTCGGCATGCAAAGGATCTTAAGATAGGATCCCCAATAGATAGGCTAGGCTATCCAAGATAGGATCTCCAATAGATAGGCTACCCAAGATAGGCTACCCAATTCATAAGCTACCCAATTGTGAGAATGTGGCCTGATGGTTAGCACGACTGTCTTATATTCCACATGTACAGGAGGATCTCAGCCACGCGAATCATTTTTGGGGAAGGAAGAAGGGCCGTTTGATGTCTCGTGTTGGCGTGTAGAGGATCCTAGGGTAGGATCCCCAATAGATAAGCTACCCAAGATAGGCTACCTAATTAGCAGGCTACTCAAAATATAGGCTACTCAGTTAGGGCAAGGTAGTGTTATGATTAGAAAGACCGTCATACATGCCAGATGTGCCAGAGGACCTTAGCCACTCCAGTCATTTTCTGAATAAGGTATAAGGGCCCTTTGATGCGTCATGTCGTAGTGTAAAGGGTCCTAGGATAGCATCCCCAATAGATAGGCTATCCAACATAGGCTACCCCTTGACAGGCTACTCAAAAGATAAGCTACTCAGTTGAGACAAGGTGGCGTGATGATTAGCAAAACCATCTCACATGCCAGATCTGCTGAAGATCCTCAGGCAGGCCGGTCATTTTCAGGGAAAGATGGAAGGTCCCTTTGGTGCCTCGTGTTCATGTTGATTGTGCCGTGTAAAGGATCGCACGAATTTCCGAATAAAATTAACTAAAAAAACTGTCCCACTCGTCTTATGACGCCATGGCTTCACCTAAGAGTTCTTCAAACCTCCGACGTCTGCTGAACTATTTTAAAACTACCTAACCTGTTTTAAATATAGTCCAATTTTCACAGAATACAAATTAGTACTTCAGAAACTCTCCATGGAGAATTTGTTTGCATACGCAAGTTGCTCATAAAAGGGAGGTTGACAAAATTTGGTTATGCCCCCTCCCCAAACGTTTATGAAGTTGGGAGCTTTTTATGATAATTGTGGCCACGATACATCGTCTTCTTTTGGTTTAATTGTCTTTTAATGGAACAAAAAAAAAAATTATTTGTAAGGCCCGTGACTAGTGACGTTCCGTGCAACAGTTTTTAGTATAAGCAATGACGAACTTGACTTATTTTCATGTAAAAGGTGAAAAATCAAGTTTTTCGAACTAATTTAGTAATTGGTGGAGTGAGCGAGCGAAGTGTAGCCTATTACGGACACCAAATTGCAAAATGTTGGTTGGTTTGGTTGGTCCGTTGGTTGAACTTTTGTACTCTGGGTGGAGCTTAAACAAAAGGTCAGATTGGAATGAAATTTGGTACATCACTTTATACCCCCAAAAGTATTGCTGGGCCAAAATTTGCCATAAATCGATCAATTATTACGAAAGATATTACAAATTTTCAAATTTATTTGTGAAACTCACCATTGTACATTTGGAATCCTGAATAGTTAAGGAATTCCGACGAAGCATACTCCATGCTGGTGGTAGTCAAGTAAACTGTAAAAAACACGGGAAATTAAATTTTGGGTGCTTCTTTCTAGCTAATAACCTTTTTCGACGTAACTCAATAAAATCATAACATTTGTTCGTTGCATTTAACCACTTTAGGAAGAAACACAATCATAAAACACAAAAGGATTCCAGTAACGACACACATTTCTTTCATTTGAAAAAAAGAATGTTTGGAGAAATTCAGTTCAGCTGGCGACGAAAGAGACGTCTACAGTAGTGATGGGAATACCGAATATGCAACCTGAAATCTTATCAAGGTGAAGCGGTATAAAACGAAAGTTTAGAGTGGATGACGTGTTTACATCCCAGCTCGAAACAATAATATGTCTGCCTCTCATAGTTTACGGATTCCTCGTTGCCACGATAACGTGAAGTCTCGAAACCGAAACCGTGTTGCATGAATGCATAGACCTAATTCTCGAACCCAACTGTTGTGAGCTGCTACTTACGAAATTAGATCAGAGATAAATATTAGGCCTAAACGCTAAAAACTAGGTCTAAAACCTAAAACCAGGCCTAAAAGCTAACACACTCTTAACCTACAATTGTAATGGTTATTTCTTTTAGATTATATAATAGAGATCGCTGTTGCGGTGCACGAAAAACGTGTGAGCCTCAACATTTTCGTTGGTGGTGGTGTCAAGTCTACCAGGGACAGTATTGTGAACCTTTTGAATCTTCTGATTATTGTTAAAAACTATCGTACTGATGATTGTTTGGCTTGCAGTTAAATGCCTTATAATTAATAGTTTAATTTACGGACTACATTTTGTACAGTAGTTCCTCTAAACAATCTAAGAATTATTAAAAAAAGGTTTAAAGGGTTTAACGAGCGTTAACCACTCCTGGTCATCTGCCCAAAGCCCTAAGGCCCTATGTCTGCAACAGCCAGATTCCCAGGCGGTCACCCACCCAAGTATCAATCCAGCCCAATGCTGCTTAACTTCGGGGATCTGACGAGAACCGGTGTTTCCAGCACTGCAAGGCCGCAGACTAAGAATTATTTCATCGGCAGCTCAAACAGTGGTGGCTAAACGTGCTGTTTTGTTTTATACTCGGTGGCGATGGCCTACATCTTCAGTGTGGGCTATGAAACGAGGCTACAGTTAACTAATTAGAAACGAAATGCTGGAGCAAACGAAAGCTTGTTAATATAAATTTTACACGTAGCGTAGGCCTATATTAAAAAAAAAAAGCTAAGATGAGAAAAGGCCAGCAAAGAGCAGCAGTACGTCACACCAAAAGGCAAAGAGGCCAACTTAGCCCAGTGAGTATTGCGCCCAGATTTTTAAGGAGCAATAACAAATGTGGTATCGTCATTAAAATAAAAACTAAATATAAGTCTAAAATGAAGATCTGTTCGTTCCGCCTGCAATAGGCCCAAAGCCTGTTTCCTAGTAAATTAATAGTTTTTTTGCTGAAATAGGCAAAAGGAGGAATTACGTCAAGTTCTTCACCGTTTACGACGAAAACCACAGTGGGGAATTCGTAATTCATGGACTTTGCAAATCCCTCTTTTAAATTATCTTTTAGGTAAAAAAAAAAAAATTGAACAGATAGGAAATTGACAGATAGAAGCCTAGGGTATAAGATGATTGCAATGAAAGCCCTTCGAAAACATGAGGCATGAGTCTTCACGTTTTCGTTTCTCATTGGTTCATGTGCTTGAAAATCACTTGTTCTTAGTTTGAAAATGGAGTGGAAAAAATTATGCTTCTTCTTTGTGTATTTCTATCCAGCATTACAGATTGGTGCTTTGTATTGATTGGCAGTTTCATCTGTGTAGTAACTGTACTCATCTCTGAGTACAAGCTCATTCGCTACACGAATTGTTATTATTGGCAATAACACAGCTCGTATACAGTCAGTACACACTTCCGACAGTTTACTGAAAACGGTTTGTACACATTTCCGACAGTTTA
>JAHWFP010146591.1:61736-83300 GCA_023313725.1 Lithobius niger
CACCACCACCAACAACAACAACACCAACACCACCAACCACACCAACAACAACAACACTAATACCAACACCAACAACACCACCAACAACACCAACACCAACACCACCAACAAACCACCACCACAACCAACAAACAACCAACAATAAACAACCAACAACCAAACAACCAAACAACAAACAACCAAACAACAAACAACCAAACAACAAACAACCAAACAAACAAACAACAACAACCAAACAAATAAAACAACAAACAAACTCCTCCTCCTCCTCCTCGATGCCATGAAGCTCGTGTCCAAAACGGCATTGTGGAAGTCGATCTAGTCTGGTTCACCGTACTCTGTCAAGAGGACGGTGAGGAACACGGTGTAATCTGGAGCCTAAAATACACTCGGTGTTGCCTCAGGCACTCTCGACTGCCATGCCGCAAACTTAACTGTACTTTAACAAGGACGTCAAGGTAAAATTTGTTTCCTGTATAAGCAGGCCTATAACAGAACTATTAAATAGTTCTATAACCAGTAGCCCCTGCCCCCTCGCTGCCTCCCCCCCACACACCTAAGAAGATGGGAGTTCGGTCTTTTTCCCTCAAATAAACGACGAATTTGTCAGAAGGGGTGCATTTAGGCTAAATTTCATCAGTGTCTTTCCTAAAGAAAATTTAATTATAAACTTTAAAATTTAATTACGTACTTTATTTGTAACTGGTTAGTTTTTAATCTCGTTGAACAACGGTTTGGTAGTTGCTAGCAAAGCGCAATTTTCTAAATGCTATTTTCTGCCTCTGTTTTTGTTGTGATGAACGGTAACCAAAAACCGTAATTTGGACGCCATTTTCGGCCAAAATCTTGGATTTTCATAAACTTCAATGCGGCTTTGATTGAAGATAGTTTAATTAGGAATATACACTATCTCACGATAGTCTTGTTTTCAATCTGATGAACAATATAGAAAATTTACAAGCCAAAAACAGGTTTTTTTTATGCCATCTTAGGTCGCAATTTTTTCCACCACCATACACGTTGTTCGGCGTAAGTTCAAAAAATCTCTTGCAAAATTTTCTTCGAAATAGTTCGCGTGTTTGGCCATAATTGCGTCCAAACAATTTTTGTGAAACCGTACAAAAACAAAATGTTGGAAACAAACGTCCAAACAATTTCTATGAAACAATTTCTATTCATTTCTCAGAAGTGTCCTCTAATTTGTTGACAGGGACGATTGGCGTTAAGTTGTAGCGATTGGGCTTAGTTCTGAGGGGGGGGGGGAGTGAGTTTTTTTTAGTTTTTCAAGCGCAGAGGTCCCGGGCCCAACGCTACGAATCCTTTGAAGAGGGAGCGTATTAGTTTAAACAAAAATAATAAACCAAGAACTTAAGAACTAATGATGGTCAAAATTACCAAAGCATGTTTCAATTTGCAAAAGTATTGGGTGACATTTATTTGGGGTGGCGAGCTGGATTGCTCTAGAGATTTACAGTTATAATAGACATAGCAATTTAACAAGACAAGAGAACTATAATTGAAATTAAATAAGGGGACAATATTAAACAATAAACAGGTTGGAGTTCCGTCGTCTGACTGAGACAATAATGATAGTTGCGTAAAAATACGGAGATTAGTGCAGCAAAGCCAACTCACGGCAAAGTTTCAAAACATGGGCCAGCTACCAAGTTGAAACAACCGCTTGAGAGTAAGCCGTACTTAGGCGCAATAGCCCGACATCTAGCAGTAAATGCTGACGTATTTAAATGTGGGTTTAACCATTTCTAGAGGCTAAAGTAAGTCACGTAGCTATATCCTCGCTACAACGAAGTGTCATGGACGCTATGAGCGCAAATGAGAAATGGACAAGAGTTAGCCAAGTAATTTTCACTGGTATTATACGTTAACCAACTTAGGATATGTATAACGGGTCTTCAGATAGTAGAATATCATTTCCTAGCTCGCAATAAAGCAACGGTGGTAAATAACAAAAGTAAGGTAAAACTTCATTATAACGTGGTTAAGTCATTCCATTGCCTAGGGCGTCAACAGACGGAGTATCTGCCAGCTTGGTTGAAAATAAGGCTAAAGATTAGCACGTTCGGTTACCTATTGAGTGGGGAGAACCACTAAGAAGCTCCATCGTGCACTAAATGGCCGTCTTCCATGAAAGTGAAGTTGAAGGACAAGAAAACCATATACTCGTAGTTGTAAAATGAGACACGGCTACCCACGACGTGAAGGAGTCACACCATCATGTTTTGTGACGTCAGACACCGCTGATGAGGAGCTGCAAACAAGAATGACGTCGTCTACTTTCAGTCGATGAGCCAGGAACACCCCAATGAAAAAGGAACACGGGTATTTAACGGGGAATGAGAATTAGCATAACATGTGACGATTAATAAATAACGTAAGATTATTAAACATGGCTTAATATTAAATTAGGTAAAATAAATTACCACGAAACAATATGCGAGCGATCAGCCTCACAATAACCTGCCTCAAGATAAATAAACTGCAACAAGCAGACATTTTAATAAAATTAAGGAAGATCGTATCAAATACTTACCAAACAAGCATCACCGAGACTGAAGCGAAATCCGAGCTCTCAGGCAAAAGAGTTCAATTTGTAGCGTTTCTACCGCATGATGTGATAGAAGACATTTCTGATTCTGAGAGAATGAATAGTGTTATTCTTTAGTTAATTCTTTGATCAGTTTTCTGGAAATTTGTTGGACGTTTCATTCGAACATTTTTGTTTTTGCACGGTCTCATAGAAATTATTTGAACGTTAGCTTCAAACATTTTGTTTTTGTGCGGTTTCATAGAAATTGTTTGGACGTTTGTTTCGAACATTTTTGGTTTTGTACGTCTCATACAAATTGTTTGAACGTTAGCTTCAAACATTTTGTTTTTGTGCGGTTTCATAGAAATTGTTTGGACGTTTGTTTCGAACATTTTGTTTTTGCACAGTTTATAATATACAGGGTGAGGCAAAAGTCTGGTCACACGCAAATAACTGCTGTTATAATGGTCCTACGTTAATTCTGAAGACATATTTGTAATGTAAGTCAGGTATGGGAAAGCCAATGAAGATATTTTCAATGACCTTGGAAACAGCATTCAAGGTCATCCGCATTCTATCTTTCAAACGGCACAAGATACTGAACGGCCTGCCAGGCCCCTGATGTGGGCTCCATAGACTATCTTTGTTTTGTTGATCGAGTTCCAGTGTGGATTTTGCTGTTGGAACTCAACTCTTTACAAATATCCCTTGACCCTTTTGAGAGTGTTTTGGAGCCTTACACTAAACTTGGTGAGAAGAAATTAGTGCTCAAAGTTTTTGTTGACATCCAGCTAGTGGAGGCATCCATTTTGTTTAGTATTACCTAATAACATTGGTGAAGATTGTGGGTTCAAAATCAGTCCTGGGCAGGTATTAATGAAAATTTTTTTTGGCGAGTTTTGGCCTGGAGAGGTTCCCTATGACCTCCTGCCCCATTTCCACCCAAATTTGGATTTTTTGGACCATTTTTACACCAGTTTTTTGAGGTTTTCTTTTCTTTGGAGAAAAAACCATAAAACGGTCGCTATATGGAGAGGCACTTTGGAAACACCTTTTAAATGCAAACTTTTTGGAAACCTTTTTATCGTACATTTTCCCCGTATCTTTTTACTGGATTGCCTAACATACTGAACTTCGCCTAAATGATGCCAAAATAAAGCACTCCATCTTTTTCGAAGAGAATTACGAGGTAACAAGCAGGGATGGGAAAGAAGAAAAAAAATTCCGATACTGACCCAGCCTTTAAATCTGTGACACTAAGAAGAAAAAAGACAAAACGGTTGAACCAAAATTCACAACTTACGGAAGAAAATTTGAGCATCATGGATTACTCAAACAAATCGTATACAAATCAAGATTCCTTTTTGAGTTCAGCACAGGAGGAGTTTAAGAAGGAACTAAATCCACCATATGTTTCTCCTCCCTCGACCATGCATAGTTTGTGCCTATCTGATGACTCATTAGCCACAGCTCCATTAATACACATGGAGTCAGAATTTTTCACAAAAAGTAAAAATCCATGTACCCCCCCCCAAACAAACAATCTGGTAGTGACTTTTCTAAATCACTTGTTGAGAAACAAAATCCCAATGTTGGCTACTCAAATGAATTCTTGTCAAGGTCAGTTGCAGAAATTGGAATGGAGATGAGCAAATTAAAATGGGACCATGATATTGACCGCATCAGCGGGACCTTGATTTGAGAGCAATTGGGGTCAAACTGGACACACTGCTTAATGTGGTTTCAAACCATTCATCATGTTTTGTTCCAGGAGTGGATACAGCTCGGCCACCTAGTTCTGGGGTTGTAGTTCCAACCTGGATGTATAGCAATGATGTAGAACAGTCTAAAAAAAACCCGTGCCAGGAAGCCAAACAAGAGCAACCTAAACCTGGGGACAAAGCTTGGTGCTGTTGCTGCAAGCAGATCGAAGAGAAACTTAACGTTAAATGGAGCAAACGATTGGATTCATTAAGCAATACTCTAGCCATTTTTCTAGACTCCTTTAAGGACTTCATGTCTATCAGTATGTCAACCATGGAATCAAAACTTGAAAATGTTGTACTTCATCAGTCACTGAAGTTCGTGGACACAATTGACAAGTTCTCGAAGACTGTTTGGGATATAAAGCAAAATCTTGTTCCATCCATGAAAACCACTGCAGGGACTCAAAAATTTAAAGTCAGTACCGTATTACTGCAGTCACCAGCTGGGGAAGTTCAGGTTGCATCCACTCATGTTGATCCACTTATTGATAAACAAAATTTAAATGTAACCATGGATAGTCAAGCCATCGGTGTGGGATCTGGACCTACAATTACCATTGCAAATACATTACATGAAAGCGAAAGAATACATAAAAATAAATGCTTACCTCGTGACATAGCAAAAAATATGAAAGCATCGGACAATCTCCTTCTCACACTTGAAAGAAATAATCCAACCCATCCGGATTCGCGTTTTCTTGCAAACTGCCACTTTAGGAACCATAGTTCGGACCTCATCTCTGAGCCCAGTGCTACAAATTCGTCCAGTAACCATCAGAATCAAAGGAAAAAGAAAATAATCATCGTTGGTGATTCCCACGTCCGTGTTATTAGACTGTGGAAAAGTTTAGGGGACTCTTTAATCTGGACGTATCCGGGCCTTCGCGTAGAACAGCTGGCCGAAAAACTGCCTGCCGTACTTCGTGACACCTCTGAGGACCCAGTTGTGATTTTGTGTGCCGGTGGTAACAATATCGATGATAAGACACCATTAGAAATTGCAAATAGTATTAAGGACGCAGCTCTTGCCATTTGGCAAATAAAACCTGGTGCTAGGGTAATATGCTGTGGTTTGTTGCCCCAACCAGGAAACAGAAGCAAAAACAAACACCAGTGTTACAACTACCTAATATGTGCAAATAGTGAGCTGTATCGAGTGTGTTTAAGTATTGGCATTGGTTTCGTGTCAGTGCTGAACCAAGTTCTTGGCAGACACGGATTCTTTGCACGGGATGGTATCCACTTAACTAACCATGGAAAGGAAGTACTATCAAACGAAATATCAAATGCAATTTCATGCCCTGATTATCAGGGAAACTGGGGTCATTAATGGGTGATCCCCGCAGACCATACTTGGTAGAGAAGCATCAAGTTGTAAACCAAATTGGTTATCAAAGTAATTTACAATGTCTACTTGTTAATGCTTGGAGTATATATGCAAACTTGCAAGCCTTTATTTTCCTTTTAGCCTCTGGTAAACACGACGTTGTTTTCGTGACTGAATCATGGTTGACTCAGGCACACTCTGACCGCATGATTGTCGGTAACACACCTTACACTGTAATTCGAAGAGATAGAGAAACTCGTGGTGGTGGATTACTGATTGCTCTGAAAAAACACTTGATTTACGAGATCGTGGGCAGAGGAGCAAATAGCGAATCCCTGTGTGTGGATATACTGGATACTAAACTTCGTTTTTTGTTGGGTTATTTACCTAACAAATATGATTTAAATGCTATTGAGGGTTTTTGTTCAGATGTTAGGTATTTTTACAGTGCCAAAAATGTTGAGTTGGTTGTGCTGGGCGATTACAACATGTCATTCATAGACTTGGAGTGCTTCCTCGGTCGCTCATAGGAACGGCCAGCTTTTTCTAGATTGTATGTCTGAATTGGGTTTGTCACAGCAGGTTGAGAAGCCGACAAGGGGTAGTAACATCCTGGATCTTATCTTGGTGGAAAATGACCGCAGTGTTTTTGATATTGAAGTTCTGGAGCATATGGGTAGTAGTGATCATAATATGGTGGGTTTTAAACTAGCTAGTGCAAAAATAAATCAAATTGGTGATAAACAAAAAATTGATCACCCGATAAATTTCGATTATTTAAAATTAGAACTGAGACGAGTCCTATGGGCTTCAGACTTGCTTGGTTACACAAACGTTGATCTTATGTATATCCACTTTATTAAACTGGTAAATCAGTGCATAGTAAATTGCACGCCATTAGTTAAAAATACAAATACTTTAAGAGTAAAATCAAAATTAAGCATCCCATCATGTATAAAAAAGTTAAATCGCGTAAAACAAAAACTATGGAAGAAATACCGGTCCAACAGAAATGCGGAAAATTTAACTACTTATAATACTTGCAGGCAAAATTATACTAAATTGACCAGGGATTTTGAAATCAATAAGGAAAGAAAACTAATTAAAAAAGGTAATCTTACATCAGTTTGTAAATTCGTAAAAAATAATTCGGGATTTAGTCGAACCATCCCTCCACTAAAAGTCGGGAAACATCTCGTAATCAATTTGACTGAAAAGATAAACGTATTTATGATGAGTTCTCCAAAAATTTTGTTTTGTACGCTTCCAACGGTTACTGCAGAAATTATTCTTAAATATTTAACTAAAATGAGAGCAAGTTATGCTGTAGGTCCAGACGGCTTTTCAGCGCATTTCTTTAAAGAAATTAAACATGAGATCTGTATACCATTAGCCTGGATTGGTGAACTTTCACTGCAAACTGGTAAATTGCCAAACCTTAGGAAATCAGGTAAAGTTTCCCCAATTTTTAAAAAAGGTGAATCATCAGACCCCAATTATCGTCCAATTGTTCTTACCTGTGTACCATGTAACGTAGTAGAGTTGGTTTTAAAAGACGTAATGATGAATCACATTAAAAAAATACGAGTTACTTGCTGACGACCAGTTCGGCTTTGTTGATGGGAGATCAACATGCACCCAACTTCTTTGTTCATTGGAGGATTGGACCTCAGCTGTTGATAATGGAATCCTTATCGACGTAATCTATCTTGATTATGCTAAGGCTTTTCAGTCAGTCACCCACAACAAATTGCTGTTCAAACTTGAAAAATTTGGTTTTAGAAATAAACTTCTCACGTGGTTGACCGAGTTTTTAACGGGCAGAAGCCAGTGGGTTAAAATTGACGGTGTAAAATCAAAACAAACACAGGTTTGTAGTGGAGTACCTCAGGGATCGGTCTTGGGGCCACTGCTTTTTATCATCTTCTTAAATGATCTGACATCACTAAATGATAAAATCAAATTAAAGAAATTTGCGGACGATGTGAAGCAGTACAGCTCGGTGGTTGACTGTGTCAGCCATTCCGAATTGGAGGAGGAGTTGAACAGGCTTCAGTCTTGGTCGTCAGACTGGCAACTCCCATTAGCACCACAAAAATGCAATGTTTTTCATGTGGGGTCCCGGAATTTGAATCTACATTGCAAATATTTTTTGTCGGGTGCAAATACACTACCAGAAATTGAAGTTGTAAAAGATTTGGGGGTTTGGATCACAAACGACCTTAGTTTCAGTTATCACTGTAATAAAATTGTAATGGCTGCACGGCAACGGGCAGCTATGATTCGAAAATTCTTCCGTTCCGGGGACCCACAAACTAACTTGGGCTTTCAAGGTCTATGTACGACCAATACTGGAGTATGCTAGTCCAGTTTAGTCACCCGCACCTCCTTAGGGACATTGACCTTCTTGAGTCCGTTCAACGAAGGTTCACAAAGAGTTTAAAGGGTTAATCCCATCTATCCTATACAGATAGGCTTAACGCCTTGAAATTAGAACCTCTTGAATTAAGAAGATTAAGAGCGGATCTAACTTTACCGTATCTATTGCTACATGGTCACCTTGGGGTTGATTCCACTTTTTTCTTTGAGCTCCGTTCCGGTGATCGAACGAGGGGGCACTCCTGGAAGTTGGTTGCAAATCCCTTCAGGGTCAATACTAGACAATTTTTTTTCAGCAGCCGGATAGTTAACTGCTGGAATAAATTACCAGCAACTGTGGTTGAGGCAAATACACTTACTTCATTTAAAATAGGTCTGAAGGCTGTTTGCCTCACCGATAGAGTATTATAGTTATGTAATTAGACCCTATACAATATTTTCTTTAACGTTTTTTAATGTTTTTTTATGGTTTTTATTGGTTTTATGTATTTTTGTATCTTTATGACGAACAAATTAATTTGTGATCTGAGCTAGTTTGTTATAAGTGAAATGCTCTACCAAGCCCTTTGCTATTGTGCAAATGAATATTATTATTATTATACACATCTTTTTAAATTGTATATAGCTCTAGTCTTACTTCCCACTTCAGTTTTTAACTTTCACTACACCAGTTTCATGCATTCATTGTTTTATTATTTTTATTATCTACGATGCATTATATTTTTTTTATTTTTAAGAAACATTGACAACGTTACCCGGCTTTTCCCTGCACTTGTCTCTCACGTTTGGCGATGCCATCGGGGACCATTGTCGTCCCTGGTAGGTCTAACCTTGGTGGTAAGGCATTCGTGACCCCAACCCCATACCTTCAACCCTTCTACTGCAGCCAAGTCATCGTCCTTGTTTTAAACTTTTCACTGTTAAACTTTTATAATTTGTAATTTTTTTAGTTTTAATATCGGACGGCAGTCAGTGACGACCCAGTCGTTGTCGCTCCGGTTGCGTTTGCAACAAACCTATATATGTTATTATTATTATACTGCACAAAAGTTAATTACAAAATTGTACGCGAGCATCAAACATGACAAACTGCGAAAACAGATTGAAAATCGGAGCATAATTGTAATAGTTACGAGGAAAACAAAATAGCAACAAAGTCTTCCCTGAACGTTTTAACTGCCATGCAGTGAAGCTTAGGGGCTGCCTCTAAGAGAGTGCACGTATGTGATCCGAGTCTTTCCTGCGCCAATCAATGCAAGTGAACGAGTGCAGTTCAGGCTGCAATAAAAGAAAACAACGTATGATACAGATTAGGTCTATAGGATGAACACACTTCAAATAACTTGAGGGGGGGGGGGGCTGATAGAAACAGGAATGAAAGTGCGCCAAAGAACGAGGCAAAAATCTTTGAAAAAAATCTATTTATTCGCCGTTTTCTTCAAATGATTTTTTTCTTTATGGTTCCATACATTTCACAAAACAAGAAAAATAATCGTACCTTAGAAATAAAGAGGATATATGTTTTCTAATAGCAGGGGCGTAAAGTGGGATGTAATTTTTCGATTTTCCCCCAGAAAAAAATGTTTTTCCGCCTTTGAAACTGAAGTGTGGGCATTCGTAACAACAATGCGTTTTGGTGATTGTTGCGACCGAGCTGTGTGTCGCTCAAAGGGGCATTAATGCCGGAAAAAAATAATAAATGTAAAATCAGAAAATAATAACATACCGAACGTGACTTTCCGTGTTGTGAATGATGGCTCAATACTTTAGGCCTAATCCGTATCATACATTGCTTTATTTTATTTCAGCCTGAACTGCACTCGTTCACTTGCATTGATTGACGCAGGAAAGACTCTGATCACGTAATTATGTGAACTCGCTTGTAGAGGCAGCCCCTAAGCTTCACTGCACGGCAGTTAAAACGTTCAGGGAAGACTTTGTTGCTATTTTGTTTTCCTCATAACTATTACAAATATAATACTCCGATTTTCAATCTGTTTTCGCAGTTTGTCATGATTGATGCTCGCGTACAACTTTGTAATTCACTTTTGTGCTGTATCTTGCGCCGTTTGAAAGATAGAATACGGATGACCTTGAATGCTGTTTTCAAGGTCATTGAAAATATCTTCATTGGCTTTCCCATACCTGACTTACATTACAAATATGTCTTCAAAATCAACATAGGACCATTATACGGCAGTTATTTGCGTGTGACCAGACTTTTGCCTCACCCTGTATATTATAAACTGTGCAAAAACAAAATGTTCCAAACAAACGTCAAAACAATTTCTATGAGACCTTGCAAAACAAAATGTTCGAATGAAACGTCCAACAAATTTCCAGAAAACTGATCAAAGAATTAACTACAGAATAGCACTATTCATTCTCTCAGAAGCAGAGATGTCTTTAAGCATGCAACATTACAAGCAAGTGTCAAATGTTATTGCTTTTTCCACGATGTTGAATGGTATTTGCTTTCTATTTTTTTTTCCAGAATGGTTAAATACAAGAAGAACAACGTAGTTACCGATATTGAAGATTCCGAAAGTAGGCGGCATGGACGAAAAGTCATTGCTCGCAGGCCACATCCTTCGAGAGGCAACTTTGATAGTATCAGCCATGCAGATATTTCGAACGGTAGACAGCCCCATACGAACATTCCTGAACACGAAAATCGCTTCCAGCAGCGACGAGATCGAAAATATGTTCGAGGACCTCCCTTGACGCGACGTATTAATCCATTATCCATGTCTGCCCACAGACCACCCTTAATGCGACATTCTGGTCCATTATCCCTTCCTGGCTATGGACATATCAGCACGCGACGCACTGGTCCATTTCCAAATCCTGGCCACGGATCTCCCTTTATGCAACGTGTTGATCGATTATCCATTCGTGACAACCGCAATCGAGGGGAACGCCAGGTTAGTCGAGTAGTCACTTCCGGCTACAGAGCTCCCTTGGAAAAGAGCTTAAACCGACAGAGAAATGGTTTTGAGGATCCTTTGAAGCGGCGTCTTCGTCGCATGGTCAATGAAATCAAGCAGTTTACACATTGGGAAGAGAACGGCAATCCTTTGTTCCGAAATGCTGTCAACAAAAACTTGCCCCTGCTTGTACGTGTCTCATGGATGATCGTCGTTTTTCTATGTGTCGTTGCAGTTACCTATCAGATTTCCGACAGAATAAAATACTACTTGAAGGTCCCAGTTGATGTTGACGTTAGCATTACTGAAGAATTTGATTTTGACATAGGTGCAGTAACTACATGTTTGCAGGATACCGAAATGCTGCGGTTAAAACTGAAAGAGAAGAATTATGATGGACCAACTCGTTATGATTGCACTAACCAGGCGTTATACTACATGGATAAAAACCACATTGCTGACGACACTGAGGAACTGTGGAATATGATGAATACATCGAGAAGTTTGAAGTCTGTTGAAAGTACATTCGTAAGTAGGAACTAGTATTGCCGCTTAAAAATCTACTTATTTCTGGTTTCGGACACGACCGAGCAAATAGTCAGCATCACTCAAAACCAGAATGTATTAATAACAAACTAGCCATATCGTTTGCTTCGCTGACTCCACTGGCGTCCACCCATGCTTTATGTAATTTCTTTGATCTCAAGAGCAGCATAAAATCGATGTGTTCATTGTTTTGACGTAGATTAATTGCAATTGCTGCTCACAGTTCGTTCATCACATTCGTCAGCACGTTTGCATTTCACCTACATCATTCAAAACATACGATTTGTTTGTTTGTACGTTTGACGTATTCTCCTCCAGAAGTAATCCCCTACGAAGGTAAGAGGTATAAGATTGAGAGAGCAAAGCGAAACGCACATTAACCCTAGAACGACCAACGGGGGTCTCGCAGAACACCTACAAGTAGTATTTCACAAAATTGTATCAGAAAAAAAAATTGTTTAACAGCCAATTTTTTTGGACATTGTTTTCTAGCGTATTTTGAACATTTCCAGAGACGTTCGACGTGATTGAGTTTTTTTCTTCCGAAATTCAATTAGGCTTTGCGGAACTTTGCCGTAGGACGGTTTTTAATGTAACATGAAAGTACGCCGCAGACCTCTGTTTGACAAACAAATGGTTTTATAACATAATTTTGATTTTCCCACGTGATATTGATATGACTACATAATTTTCTACATAATTTTCCTACATAAATTTACAAAAAAAGTTTTTTTTATTCTGATAACTACGATTTGTGAAGTTTTTTTTCCATATTTGGCACAAAATGAACGTAAGCAACAGCTTTATATATATATTTTTTTATAAAACCTGGTTTTATTTTTTTTTATATCATGTCACTTAATAATAGCCTCTTTAAAGCGTGTTAATCAAATAAAAATTATGAAACTGAAGTTTGACTATTTTGTACAGCTAATTAGGTGGGGGTCTCTCGGGAAAGAGTTAAAAAAAATAGGTTGACCGTTCTAGGGTTAAAAAGGTTTAGTTTACGTGGAAATCGCTCACTTTACTTGCTCAATCCACGCACTTCCGTGCTTCAGAACATCCTTTTAAAACGACGTATACGGGTCGGATTTTTCCAGGCATCAAGTCAGTTGATACAAAATCAATTTCAAAATCTAGACATAGTATGTTGCAAAATACGTCGTTCTTTTTGGTTTTTTTTTGCGTGCATCCTTTTCCAGATCATCTCAGTACGCAACTAATAGCTCCATTGGCGTCGTCTCGCTTCGCTCGAGAAGGTCAGGGCCTCATTAACCCGTGTTGGGGCCCCGAGCCGACCTTTGAAGATGGCCCCCTCACACTGTCGTGGGCCTTTCACTTAAATACGGGGGAGCACTCTTCATGACATGGGGCCCCTCACCTGATGTGGAGCCCCTTACCCTCTCGCTCCTTTGCCCTGATATAGGGCCCCTAATGCCTTACCCTGGTACGGGCCCCTCATCCAATACGAGGTGTCTACACCTTGATATTGGGGCCTCTCACCCCTTACCCTGGTACGGGGCCCGTCATAACACGAGTTCCCTTCACCCTGATACAACTGGGGCTAAGTTACTTTGATATGGTGCCCCTTCACCCCAATATGAGGCCCACATGGCAGGGCCATTTGCCAAAGGCAAAATTTTGTGAAAGCCCACAAACGACTGCAATAATGTGCAGTTTTCTACGATGCCAGGAGGAACAATAAACTGCATCGAGTGTAAAAGAAAAATTGAAACCCTTGCTTAATATTAAAATTGCTACAATGCATTAGAGAACAAACAGTCGTCATAGTGAAAAATATAAAAAAAATATTTTGCATGACGAGAAGTGGGCCCCTCACTCGGGCCCCAGACTTCCGTGGGGCCCCGAGGCAACTGCCTCGACTGCCTCGTGGGTAATAATCCACTGGAGAAGGTTAGCATGAAAAAACTACGACGTCATGAACGAACACCATGAGGATAAAATAAAAACTTTGACGTTATTTTTTTCAGTTTTTCGCGTATTAGGGTCAAAATATGCGAATGAAAATAACAATGAAAATAGCCTTATACGAAGCGAAATTTAATTATCTTTCGTTTGTTTCTACTCCCATATTTGTAGATGCTTTGGTTCCAGAGTACTAGAGGTACAAACACGCACGCACATACGCACGTACGCACATACATCATACGTCTTTAATGATGTAGATTCTATAGAAACAAACGCGCTATCAAACTGTTTGACAATGCATCCCTAACATCTAAATTTCGGGTCTCACGAATATTTCGCATGATTTAAATTCATATGAGTGCTGTTTTCAGAAATCAGTATGTAGAAATATCCAGATTTTGAAAGGTACTGCATTAATAGTGTCTTAGACGGCACAAGATATTAAGAATAGACAGATTCGGATATGCACGAGCCACCATATTTGAGGGGACTCGCGCGATGACATCCAACTGATTAATTTACTAAAATAGGCTTCGAAGAAGTGGTGCAAGACCCTGCATTTTACGGTTTAGTAGGTTTAAATATTTTTAAAATTTTCATTCCAAACCTTAACTCGCCTGGACAAATACTGGAAATGCGTAAAGGAATTTTTTCGTCAGGCTGTCAGGCGTTCACAGCTAGTGAGCACTTCTGAAAACTGCACTCACACATTTAAATTTTGCACTGCTATATAATTCGTCGTGCAATTGAGAATTATGAACTGGCTGAATGATGTTATTTAGGAAAACAAATTATTTCGGTTCCCGCTGTTCAAAGTTAAAAGGCCATTCCTCCCAGCGCCATTTTTCTCGATCCTCCACATCAAGTATGGCCCCAAAGGTCTATTTCCTTACCGTTACAGATAAATACCATCATAGATAAATAACTCGCCATGATGGTGCCCGCCACCTATATTGACGAAGTCAACCGTAAATGCAATCAAATTTACAGATGGTATAAATTTTCGTGCCGACGACTAAAAACCCTAATTTTTCCCGGGTCAAAATTGGTTTCGATCGTCTTATCGAAAATTTATACTACCTGTAAATACCCACCCTACCTTTCCTCTGGAGCCACAATCATGGTTAACATATCGAGAGGAAAGTGATGGCCGGCCGGCGCGCCGGTCGTGTTTTATAGGAGGGCTGCGAATTGACGCATGTGCGGTAAGATTGCGCTCTGGTAGTATCTGGAGAGCGAAAAAACGTCAAGCAACTAAAGAGCACTCAGGAACTGAATGCAATCAAATTTACACGTGGTATAAATTTTCGATAAGACGATAGAAACCAATTTTGACCCAACAAATTAGGGTTTTTTTTTTGCCGCGTCCCTACCCCGCCTTCTCCCAGGGGGTTTCGAACTTGCTATCATAGCTATCTTTTCCAGTTATCCTTCATGCGCATCCATATCAATTTTTTAAGTCGTCTCGCTTAATTCTTTGATTTCCTACGTTTGTTTGGCATACAAAAATTGTCAGATTTGTATGAAAGAAAACATACAAATTCATAATAAACATTTTGTAAAGACCTGATGGTATATTTTTATATGTCAAAAGGTACAACTTCCTGTGTATGAGATCTGGTAAGAACAAAAAACTATCGAAAACTGCCAAAATAAAATCATGAGACTAATGAAAACAGACTTGCGCAACGATACACTGTCACTTTCACCCTTTTTCCATTGTACCAGAGAAAGCGCAGGGGACTTTTAGTATATTTCATACATCATTGGTAGCTACTTATGTGCCAACTTTCAGCTTTCTTTGAATTAATTCCAGGTTTTAGGTAAACCTAACCTTAAGTTACTGGGCTACTTAGCTTTTCTTCCCGAAAAGTTATTTAAAAAAACGTCCAAAACGTAATGCTAGCTGGAGTGAATTAAGTGATAAGCTAAGGTTTTTAGCGGAGCGAGCGAGCGAAGCGTAGCCTATAACGGACACAATATTGCAAAATGTTGGCTGGTTGGTCCGTTGGTCCGTTTGTTGCACATTTTTAGTCTGGGTGGAGCCCAAACGAAAGATCGGATTGGAATGAAATTTGGTACAACGCTTGATACCCCAAACAGTATTGCTGAGCCAAAATTTGACGTAAATCGAACAATTATTACGGGAGAAATAACAAATTTTCTAATTTATTTCTAACACTCACCATTGTAAATTTGGAATCGTGAATAGTTAAGGAATTCCGACGAAGCATACACTGTGCTGTTGGTAATCAAGTGAACTTTAAAAAAAAAGCCAAAATAAATCATCGTAGCTTCCTTACAGGTAACAATCTTTTTTGACATGACTCAACGAAATAATAACATTTGATCATAACACTTTAACCACTAGAGGAAGACAAGCAAATGGGGAAAAAAACCAGAAGGATACGTTAACGACTCACATTCGTTTCATGTAAAAAAATGCTTGCAGGAATTCAACCAACATGGCAACCAGTGGCGTTGACGCTATCAACGGGAATCTCAAATTTGAAACATCAAATCGCCGCTGCAGTAGGAAACCGTTCATATAATACGACAGTACACAGCAGACTACGTATTTATATCACAACACAGAACAATAATTTGGCTTCGTATTGTAATTTCAAGATTTCTAGATTGCTATGGAAACTACACTCTCCATTCCATGTTGCCGGAATAAATAGGCCTAACATCGAACCCAATAGGCATAATTTCTCTGCTGTTGTCGCTTGAAACTAAAACGGGACTAACAATTAGGCTTAAAATTAGGATTTAGAATTATTTAAATTCTATCTTCACAGCCAAGCTAACACCGGCTGATCAACAATTGTAATAATTCCAATTTAAAAAAAAAATTAGCGTTTGGCGTTGCAGTACATGCCAGAGGTGTGCGCTTCAACATTGTCGTAGAAGTACTTTCATTGTTGTGAAGTACTATCGTTACTGGTGATTGTTTAGCTTGCAATTAAATGCTTTATTGTTAATATTTTAAATCTAGGAAAGATACTCTGCAATAAATATAAACAATGTAAGCAATATTGACGGTGGCACGTTCTTTGCCAGCTTAATCACGGCGGCTAACGTTGTATTTTACAACGGCGGCGACGGCGCAAAGAGGCTGCAAATAACGAAACGGATACTAAATATGGGTGCAAACGAAAGTATCTTAAAATTAATACGAAACGTAGCCTAGCTAAAATGTAAAAAACACCAGCAAAAAGCTTCAGCTCAACTGTAGCCGAATGAATATTGCCCCCAGCTTTTTAAGGACCATTAGCAAACATTGCAAAGCCATTATAATGAGAGAAAATACAAATTTAAAATAAATTTTTCTCCGCTCCGCCTGCAATAGGCCCAAAGCCTGTTTCCTAGTACTGGACCAAAGTTAACACAGCAAAGGAACACGAATAAGCTTTCTTGTAGGGCCACTTCATTGCTGAAATGTTAAATCCACTTGAAACCTTTCAGCTGACATTTTGCAGATAGATGTATTTTAACTGTGGAACGTGCCTTTTGCTGCTGGTTTAGGGTTAGGGGAAGTGTAAATTCCAAGTTACCAATCAACCTCAATACTATTTTAAAGGCAGAGTCCCACAAAGAGGAGTAGTAGACGTCTATAGGGAAAATTCAGCTGGATAAATCCAACAGTGTTGTCGTTTGTTTTAAGGAGCTCTGAAACTAAACTGGGTTTTCTGCCCCACGACGATGAGAGTTTGAGTTTGTTGTTGTTGTTGTCGTCGTTGTTGTTGTGGTTGTCGTTGTTTTGCTTTTAGGGAGCACGATCGGATCTGGATTATCTGCCCCGCGATGAAGAGAGGAACAATTTAGCTGGAGAAAGGGGGGGGGGGGAGAAAGCCAAGCAGGAAAACCCTGAAGAGACCCAATAATACAACAACTTGCAATACAGTTGGCTTACAACAATGAACACGAAGACGTGGGTACGCAGCACAACAACAGCACGAGTGAAGAATTATTGCTTTTCCCACTGCGAAATAAGACGACTATCGACAAAGACGAAGACACACATAAAGCTATTAGAAAACAAAAATGAAATCATTTGATGTTTAAGGCAAGGTTTAAGTGAAACAAAGTCAAAATGGCAAAGGACATGAAAAAACCTTCCTGTACGGTTTCAGATACTGCAGTGTTGCTGAAGTGTTAAGTCCACGTGAAACCTTCTGCTGCCTTCAAAACGGAACTATGATCCCACCCATCACACACACAACAAAGAAAGGGACCATAAGAATGGATTATCTATCGGCTTTTCTATCTCGTAATTGCTAAGAAAAAATATGGGCTTTAATCAATTTGGACCAAACTTTTGATATCTCCCTAAAACAAAATTTCTTATGGAATCCCGTCAAAATTTTCGGCAGTTTGAAGTCGTGATATCAAACGCCAAGATATTTTGCACCTTCGGGTAGTAACTCTTAAGGGTCGTAGACACCACAATGTCACCGTCTCCGGCTCCATTGTCCGGCTCCATCTCCGGCAAAGCAATGCTGCAAAACGGAGAACACTGTGGACCTGTCCGGCAAGAACGATTGCTGACCCCTTCATCTCCCGCAAGTAAAAGGAATGTAATCGTCCACATGCAAAACTGTAGGTACGCGTTGAATTGGGGTAATTCTTGCTGCTAAAGCCAATTTGGGCGAGTGCTTGTATTGCTACTAGCACTAGTATATGTACACCTATTTTTAGAATTATTCTTTTCAATTTTCGGCAGTTTTCGATAGTTGGGTGTGGGCCACCATCTTTGTCTCCAGCGCCAAGAGAAAGACATGTGTGGCGCTAAGCATTTTGATTTGTTGACAGACAACTCCAACCGTCCGTCAACCGGAGGAAATTGATATTTTTCGAAAGGAGTCGGACACGCAACGAAGACTGCGTAGTGCCCGCAGACTACATTTGAGGCATCGGACGACGGACATGCCGGACAAAACGGTGCGGTGTCGCATGGCTTTTACTGTTTCATGGCAACTGCTGAAAGGCGATGCGCTGTCGCTTTGTTGCATATAGGTCTCGTGATTGCTTTGACTTGCCCACTTCCACGAGGATAAACAATATCCTTCCAGCAAGAACGAGTCGCTCATTGTTACAGTCGTGCTTTTCCATTGTTGTAGTCGTGCTGATAGCATGATCACAACATGCGTTTACTTCCTGTTTGCTTGCCATGTTTGTACTACGTTAGGCTGTGTTGTTGATACCATCACAATACTGCAGTGTTTGCATCAATCGTTATGTACTGCTATGGCTACGAACAAGCGCCTTAGGCACTCATAATCGATGAGAGAAACCGGTGGGTCGATCTGTTTGCCGATTATTCTGGGCACCTTCATTTATTATTTTTATAGTCGTAAAATTCCTCCAGAAAAAAAAAGGTAGAGGTGACGATAAGACCGTGTAACCTTTTGTACATTCACAGTCCTATCAAAATGTGATATCCACCCAAAACCAAAACTGGTATAAGAGATGCTACCAAGTTTCCAAAAAGGGCCGGCATTTGAAAGTAGTAATATCATTCAACCAGAGAAAGGCCGCCAAGGCTAATCCTATTAGCCAAGTTAATTGCACCGAATAATACTTTGGATGTTAAATGGAAACTTGAAGATTGCTACCGCAAGTAGCAATCTTCTCGTTTTCATTAAACGTTCAAACTATTCGTCGGTGCGTTTAACTTGGCTAATAGGCTTAACCTTGGCGGCCTTTCCCTGGTTGAATCATACCACTATCAAATGCCGACACTTTTTGGAAACTTGGAGGCTTCTCTTACATCAGTTTTGGTTTGGGGTCAGAGATGGAAGTGGGTGACTTTTTCCGACCCATGATCCACGTGACCCACTGAAGCCCTCACCCACGACCCACTCGTCCCACCCGATATAGAACAAAATGTGACCCATTGTCCGTGACCCATCCCACGCTATAAAAAATTGGTACAGTATGCAATTTGGGTGTTTAGCCTTCTGGGGAAACTATTTTTGAAAGAGTAAGAAATTTAAAGAGTGCTATTAAAAACTATTGATTACCGTAAGATTATCCATAGGTCGGTGGGTGACCTGTGACCCACTTCACCCCCGATAAAAACGTGACCCTCTGACCCGCCGACGGGTCAATTCCATCTATGTTTTGGGTGGTATCACAACTTTCATAGGACTGTGAATGGATTTGGGTAGCTAAAGTATTAACTTGATTTTGGCTTCTTAGCCGTAACCTTTGTTGCTTGATCGTTTAAGTAAATTGGGCCTTGACTCCTTAGAACTGAGGAGGTTACGGGCGGATCTTTACCTCACGTTTTCCATTTTACGTGGGTTTACCATTATAGACCCCCCCCCCCCCCGTAAATTTGTTTCTTGTGCGTGAACACAGTAAAACTCGGGGCCACAAGTTTAAATTAGCTGTTCATAAATCGAAACTTGACTGTCGAATATTTTACCTTATTAACAGAGTCGTTAAAGCCAGGAATGCACTGCCTAGTGCTGTTGTCAATGTTGCTACTCTAAACTCATTTAAAGCCAGACTGCAATCATTGGATCTCTCACAGTTTGTTTTGAGATTCAAGTAAACCATGCGCAATGGCTGTTAGCCGTGACGTCACCCTGAGTTAGCCAATGACGAACGAGAACAACGGCTGTTTGGCCATCTGATTGGACTAGCCCAGTCACGTGATATGCACGTCACAGCAAACAGCCATGGCGAGTGGTATAGTTGCTTTTACCATACGACGTCCCATCTATCTGGTGACCGATACATATTGGTTATATTGAATTAGTTTTTTTAAAGTTTTTTTTTTGATTGTATAAATAGTTTTTTATTGTATGTAGTTGTTTTTATCATAAGGAAGTTCCAGCTATCTGGTGACCAATACAAGATACAAACAAAAAACAACACTTCATCGAACTACACTATACAAAATAATAAAAAAAAAACTAAAACAGCCCTAGAACCAAAAAAAGCTAAATCACACAAAAGCATATCGGCCATCTGTCCATACGATCAAATATCACTGTCGGTTAAAACACCCACGGATATATGCCCGTCGGTCAAGTGTCCGGAGGTCAAATGACCAACGATCGTAAAAATTTCGGCCAAACATTTTCGGTCATACAACGACGGTCAACAACTGTCTGGAGTTCTCATTGGTTACGGTAATAGTGGGTGCTACCAATTTTCTGACTTCGAGTGGTCGTTCACATTGTCCTACGGTAATTGATTTACATGTTGCACACTTGATGACGTACACCACGTCTCTGACAGGAGAATGTTGCAAATTTTTACAGGTGGATACTAAAAAATCGGAATTGTCGATGTCGTTCAAATTGGTTGAAGTTCTGTTATATTTCTTTAATGCTGTTTGTAATTCTTTTGGTATTGAGCATGAGGTTTCCTTATTTTGACGAACTCGATAGACTGAAAAATGATCTTTATGTAATGCAGTTTGTAAAAAAAAAAAAAAAAACTTTTAAATGACGAGGTTTCTACCTTTCTGAGTTGGAGAATGCGTACAAAATACAGTTTCTTTAGAAACCAGCAGTTTATTCTTAATCGTGTTTAATAAACGTTTGGTGAAACAATCATTCATTGTGTGTATGTTTTTTAATTGGTATGTGAACTTACTTCCAAAGCTATTTTTTTCAGGATGAAAATGTTAGTTACCAGCTAAACGAAAACTAATCTAGTTAAATTGTCCCTCTTCTTCTGGAGAAAACCTTAGCAGCTGAAAATCCTCTTAATGTGAATGTTTATTCTTAACTGAGTAAATAGCAATCGACCCCAGCGAATACCAGTTTCACTGCGTGGTGCTATTACAGAATGTGTGCATGTTACTGTGGGCCAATGTTTGCACTTACAGAATGTGAACTTACGTATGTTATTTCTACTTTCTTTTTAGGACAGAGGGGTTCCGGTAATACCATTGCGAAAAGATCACGTGAATGTTATGGGACAGTGCATAACATTTTTTACTGGTAAGTGGTATTTTAATTTTTGTGTGACTGCAGTTGATAGCTAGTGTTAAGAGCTCGTAAACGCAAACTCCAATTCAGCCAATTTGTTGGGCGAATTTTCATAAGTTGCTCAGGTGATTAGACACTGTAGAATGTTAAAAGGTCTTAGCCGTTAATTTCCCCTCAGGTACTACTGGAC
>JAHWFP010146591.1:83700-94391 GCA_023313725.1 Lithobius niger
GGAAGTGCCGTTCCACTGGCTGTTAGTAGCTGTATCCTCCTCGCTCCATAGTGGGAGCACGGTACAGAGCAAACAATTTGTGCCAGAAGGGCAGCAGTCGACGTGCTGTTCCACTGGCTGTTGTAGCTGTATCTTCCTCGCTCCATGGTGGGAGCATGGTACAGAGCAAGCAATTTGTGCCAGAAGGAGGATTTTATAATTTAAGAACTGATCGTGCAAAAAGCCTTGATATTTGTTTTAAGCTGGGCTTGAAAATCCTTGAGAATGGTTTTTTTTTGTTATGTACGAACCCTGTTCAAAGAATAATGATGCGATTCAAATACTTTTGAATATATTTTGAAAATATTTTGTGTGTTTAGTGACTATACTACCTATCAACACACCTAGCAATACAAAGCAACACGAAGCATCAGAATGTGAAAGCCTGTGGCCTTTGTAAACTTTCTAGTAGTACAGTTGTGTTAACATGTGATCCTGTATCTCTTACCACGTTTATTTAATATGTGGCAAGTGTGGACATCAGGGCCATAGGCAGGAAAAAAATTACGATGCAGTTTCAGGTTAACTAAATTTCATTAAACAAAATTTGTTCCACAAATTCTGAATACCTCAATCCACGAATACCCACAAAATCGTTACAATTTTTGATGTAGTACAGCTATAAAAAATGTTAGCTTACTTTTTGCCTAAATGCTTAACTACGTTGCCTGTTATAAATCGCTTGTAAGTGTGGATCATTATTTGGAAACTCGTAAATTGTGTTTAACTTACGAGAAATAGTGATCGAAAAACATAGGACAGTTTGACTATGTTTTTTGATCACTGTTTCTTGTAAGTAAACCCGATTTGTGAGCATGCGATAACGCTGTTCGTTCATTAAATTCAACCCCCTCCCCTCCCCCGCCTAAGGGTTAAGTTTTGTGTGTGTGTGTGGGGGGGGGGGGGGGGGCTGCCTACGGGCCTGGTGGACATCTTTTCAATGTGTTTGCTCCTCCAAACGGTCGCATTATCGCTGGTGTTGGTAATACTCTTAATATTTTGGCTAAAGTCGCTTCCACTCTGGTACTGAAAGTTATAGCCCTCATACCTGGTACTTCATTTTTGGACATTTTTATCCATACGCAGATTGCAATATGCAGAAAGGTGTAGTGAATAGAAGATTTTTTGAAACTTCTAATCGTGCAGAAAAAATGCCTTTTGTCACACACGAAACTCTTAAAATGTAGATTGGTCAGATTATATTAAGAGGGCCCGCAATGGTCTTAAAGTTTTGCCGCTTTTGTCGTCAACGCTGTGTTTTTTTTAAGATTTTTTCTCAAAAAATATAATATTTTTATTGTTTGCGTAGTAGTGCACGATAGTATCAATTTTAGTCAAATACGATCCCCAAAAAAATTGTTGTTCTCGGCACATATATTGTTACAGTTTTAGTGGCCTTAAACTTTGGAAGTTTACACCAAAACACTACTTTATCAGATTTTTTACCGGGGAAGAGGACATGAGATTTCGAATCCAGTTGGCCATGGCTAAAAATTAAACTCCTTCCTTGTTTCAACGACGATTAAATGCTCTAGATGAGAACTGACTTGTGTTTGACTAATTTTAGCACATGTGTCATTTGCACGTGTATTGTAGCTCTAAATAAGAGTTTAATAGGCATGACAGAAAACTACATAAGTAATGTATGTGGCCTTTACTTTCATTAGGCCACTGGCCTACTAACCTAAGGCTTAACTAGGAATGACTGAGTTCTCTACATGGCTGGGTTAAAGTATGGCATAGTTTATTGTCAGCTCTGCCTTATAAGGGGAGAGTCACATGACACTACATGCAATACGTATATACAATAAGTAGAGTGCACAAGGAAAGGATCGTTAAGGGTAGGTAACGTAGCAACACCACAGTCGTCCCTCCTAAAAAAATAAATTGAATTGTTCAATTTACATTAATTACAATAAAATCCATGATCCTATAATTTAGTAATAATATATCTTTTTTGTTTCAAAATTCATCTTCATGGAAAATTGTTGTTTTATTTCATATTTCTTGTAAAATTTTGGATCTTTTGTTAAAATATTTTTAATCTTCTCCCCGAAGGCGCAAATTGTCACAGAATTAGATTTCAGTTAATCTTCGTTAGCAGAACGTTTTTCGTTTTTGCCAGTACTTTACCAACAAGAATGGTTCGTCTGAAGACCTACACTGAGAACAGAAAAACAGCAAAACAAACAAAACAACAAGTTACAAGCCTACACCGTAACAAAACCCTAGCCTTAATCCAGGACATATACGATGTATCTCAGTCGCATCCATAATTATATCTTGAACTTTGTAAAGTTAAATTTAGAATTAATTAGTCCAAAACAGCTCAAATATAAAACAGTTCAAATATTCCTTTTCGCTTCCTAGAAAAGATGACTTCTTAATTTTGCACTTCCGTAACACTGCTAAGGAACAGAAAGTCATGACAAAATCTCTTGGCTGTTCGACGGACGCACTAAGCTGGCGCTTACTAACCAGATTTTAGACTTACGCACCTCTCAGTTGGCACTAAACATCGGTAGTTTTGGTTTTCAAAATCGCCGCCTGATGGCGTCACACAGCGCAACCTCTAACTGGACATCTGAACCAGGGTAGATTAAATAGGTAGTGCCGCTCTTTCTCTCACAACGGTAAACATTTGGTCCAAAGAAGTACCTGCTTTCTGAGATTTACCGCCAGAGGGCGCTGTCGCCAAGTAACGGAAGCGCAAAGCATCATGGGGTTCAAAACTATTTAGCATCACTAAAACAAATTGGTAACGGTAAGAATACAAAATTAATCGTTTAAAATATACTATAATTCAGATTAGGACATTAAAATCATTTTAAGAAAGATCAGAACTGGCTGATCGTTTTACTTTTTTAAATCCAACATTCAATTTTTATACGGGTTGTCGTTATGAGTGGAGCTAACTTTAATGCATGGTTTTGTGTTCCGAGAACGCCCAAGAGCGTGCGCTTCGCCCGTTCAGGCTGAAGCTTCATCCGTGCTTTATGGTTATTTTAATGATCTATATACAGTTTGAATCGAACACAGATTAATTTCTTCAACTTCGGATGTTGGTCACGCACGGGAATTTCGTCTATTTCCGCAGCTATTGTCGCTATTACAATGGTTACCATGGCAACAACGCTGCCATTTTTAATTTCAAATTTCGGCTGGAACGCGGACTAGACGAGTGCTGCCTTCTGGTGCCGTTTGTGGAAGCAGGTAATTTTTTGGGCCCTGTTTTCAGAAAGCGTCACTACCTACTTAATCTACCCTGATCTGAACCACTGCAACAGTAGGACAAAGATGATTGGTTAGCACTAGAGAATCACCCCACCTGCCTTCAAACGATTTCATTGGCGCAAGCCTACAATTGGCTCACCGCCATTGAATAATTAAGAACTTCGATGTTGACGGTTAACTGTTCATTAATATTCGGTGATTTTCAGCGGATTTTAAAAACGGATTGAATTGGCGACTGTATAATTAAGTGGATTTACGGTTTCAGTTACTTCCCAAGTGCCAATTTTTACTGCCGCTTCTCGGAGACGTTAGCGTAGATCGTATAGCACAATACTACGGTCGCAGCGTACGTTAGAGACAAAATCAGTTCAACCATAACCTCAGTATGTGATAGATCGGTTAGCGTAGCTTAGTTTCGGAACGTATTAAATTAATTTCTTCTTTGGAACGATGTTTCAAATAAGCCTTTTACGGAATAGTTCGGAATAATTTCGCATAGCCTTATAACGGAGTAGTTGAGAATTAGCTCGTTTAACATACAATATAATCCACCCATTAGGAAAAATAAGCGTGGAAACTATCGGAATTTTTCACGGAATAATTGATCTCGAGCTACAACTATACAACGCAGTAATTCACTTCCAAACGGTGCATTAAGAGTAGGCGATTCAGTTCATTTCCACGTAAGGTAAATAAACAGCTGATGCGAATTTTAGATGCTTCACGACGGCTAACTGTTTGCCAGGGATGGACGGCCATTACAATAAGTATATAATATTATTAAATACAATAATGACTTAGTGGTAGTATCAATAACAACGTTTATTTTAGGTTTTCATATAGCAATGTTAATTATTATTTGACCATAGGTTATAACATGCTAGTTTTAAATAAATACCCTATAGTGCAAATTATTCAACAGTTGCACGCCCAAGGTGAAACTGACGTAGAAGAGTTTAACTTAACCAAACGCACTACGTACGCTAGGCGACCATTACTAAATGCACTAGCATGGTAGGCTACCCTACGCAACGCACTAAGCCTGGTAGGCAACCTCATCCACCCTAAAAAAAATATTTTTTTTTTACAAATATTTGTGTTTCTACGAATGCTCGTGATTAAATACAATTTTAAATGTTAAGATACCCAAAATTGTTTTACATTTTTTTTTCTTTAAAGGTTTAATTAACCAATAGCTTACGGTTACAGCTACTACAACTCACAACGTCCTTAGCCCAGTAATTAAACGGTTTTTTAATTACACAATAGTACCAACGTTAGATATTATTCAAGTAACTAAAACACTCCTAGCAACAACGCAGCGCTTCACGCTTCCAGTAATTAGTTCTGAATTAGGCCCAGACAACTTTTAACAGCAGTGTTCTCCAGTCGACAATTTTGAAAAAATTGTTAACCTTCTTAAAATGAGGCTAACTACCTCGCCCAAATCACTGCTTAAGGCAACGAATAATTGGTTTACAATTAGCCGTTAAATATTAATTTAACCGAACTAAATTAGCTAAACCCAACTCCCACTCAATTAAACAATTTTATTTGCACTAGTTGAGTATTTGACCTGTTCAGACTATTCATTGAAATCCACCCACATAACACTAGTACTAAAGTAATGTTCCAACTTACAGTTTATGGTTCACTAGAGTTTACTAAACTGTTCCATACTCACGAAAACGGAATACTGTTTCTTCCCCAAGATAAAACTCAAAACAATCTAAACTACAGTTGCTGCAATACCATTCCACTTCCTCCTTTTAAAATAACTTAGTTGAACAATTTATTCAAGCTGTAAGACTTGAATAGAAGTAGTACACAAAACTTAGGCTTTTGGCTACAGTTGTTACAGCACATCATGCGTTTAAGCAAGTTAGACCGAGACTACACATTAAGTCATTTAAACATCAATTAAGTTGCTAGCTCGTGACCCTTATGGCCCAAGCCAGTCTAACTTAATCAAGACCCCTTACGATTTTGGTGAATTAAGCATTGCCTAAGCAACAACTATACCAATTCCATAAACCCAAACGCTGGTATTATCAATTTTATCAACGCTATGGCTAATAACGCATGGTTGTTATAAACCGTAAGTCAAGTCAATGCTTCGTAAATAGCCTTTAAACTAAAGGTAAATTTTAACGAAGCTTCCACCACACTGGCTTTCCACTGACGGCTTTACAACAATTAAATCTTTTAGAAATACTAATGGCATATTAAATCTTTTTAAACCATACACAGGGTTTTAAATCTTTTAAGGAAGCCCCAGTATTCTAAATCTTTTGTATGCTTCAAACCCAGTTTACACAGCTTTTTAACATGTCAGTCTAAACACCTTACAACCATTTTAAACCATACACAGGGTTTTTTAATCACTTAAACATAGCCAGCATTTAAATCTTTTAGAAATACTCATGGCATATTAAATCTTTTTAAACCATACACAGGGTTTTAAATCTTTTAACCATACACAGGGTTTACTATAGTACTCGCCGTCCAAATCTTTTAATTAATTTTTTCCACAGAAAATCTTAGTTGTTAACTGAACCATTAATTAAACTACCAAACTAAGTTTTCTAAATGACACACACTTATCCATTAACCTCGCGATGGCTGCCCATCCCAAAGCAACTTAAAACCAACTGGCTTAGAATGGCGCACTGCACATCGCGTTTTATTAACGAGTTTGCAGTACCTTTTGTAACTGGCGTTACCCACAGAATGTCCATCTTGATTACCAGAAGCTACATCCATGGTTCCCGGGGGACACTGCACTGGTGTTTCTCTTCCCCACAGAAAAAAGGTTAAAAAAACTCTTTTGCCCAATAACGCTATTAGGTCTTACCAAAAAGCCATTGCATCCCATCCTCGTCGCCACTGTAATGTATGTGGCCTTTACTTTCATTAGGCCACTGGCCTACTAACCTAAGGCTTAACTAGGAATGACTGAGTTCTCTACATGGCTGGGTTAAAGTGTGGCATAGTTTATTGTCAGCTCTGCCTTATAAGGGAGAGTCACATGACACTACATGCAATACGTATATACAATAAGTAGAGTGCACAAGGAAAGGATCTGTGGCTCCCTCTGGTTAAGGGTAGGTAACGTAGCAACACCACAGTTATAATTTAAACTTTACATAATAAAAGAAAGTTGGACAGTTAACAGCTTAGGGCTGCTCACGTAGGAGGCTGGGTTGGAAGTAAGTTTTCCACAAAACTTACATGACGTTGCCTTCCAACTGATTTGTTTACTTCCAGATTCTTGGTCTGTAACGTTCTCGTTTCTTCTCCAGGAAGCCGGTACTGCCCATGTGTGATATTTCGCTTCTTGTTGACTCAGGAACTGGGGATTGACGTACAAGGTCAATAGCGCCTGAAGTGACAAAATGATTAATTTACACAAATCATGGCGCTGTTCATATCTGAACAATCAGACAATTTCCCCCTCTGACTGAAGAAAGTGTACCTGGAAACGAAAACATTTAATTTGTTAGTCAACAAGTTTTATCTTGGTCCAGGCTGCGATTTTGTTAATAAATCGGCAATATTTGATTTTGTGGGGATGTAAACTATTTCCAGACTTTTGTCCTCTATTCGTTCACGCACATGATGATAAATAATGTCTATGTATTTTGTGCGTGATTTTTGCACATAGCTCACTGCGTGGGCACGAGCACTTTGTAATACCCACAGAGTATAATTTTTAAGATAAGTTTACCGAAAAAGAAAAAAACAGTCACTCGTCCGACAACTAGCAGCCAACGTGGGGTTAGGAGTCAAAATTAATGGAGAAACATTGAGGTAGAATTAACTTTGAGACCCAACTGTATGCCAATCCTGTTATTACATATAACAGGTGGTAGAAAGTTCGTTCGTTAAATGTTTCTTATTCAATAATTTGCAGGTCTATATTCACCCAAATAATACACACCCTGAACCAAGAAGACTAGTTGCTGCATTGTATGGGTCCATACTCTCCGTAGGGGCTAAATCCGTACAGGTAAGTGAAAACCTTTTGGACTTCAGGTCTTATAGAACAGTTTTGGTTTTGCAGTCATTCAACAAGTTCCAAGTCTGATCACATCTCTTTCTTTCTGTTCATTTTTGTGCAGATCGAAGGTTATGAGCAGCTGCAACAATCATGCCTAATAACTAGTCCAAAGCAATTTGACTTTTTTTTTTCTATTTGCCCACACTTCTTCTTTCTTATCTTACTAAATAAATGATCCTTCAAAAGTGAAAAAGTGAGCATATTATAGTAATCACAACATTTCAGATCCCAGATTGGACCGTTTTCGAGCAAACAAATTGAACCTTGAAGCGTTACAAAAGAAGAAGAAAACACATTTACTTAAAAATCAAAAATGTTTATAAGTAGGCTGCTAAACTACTGCTGAAACTGTAATGGTCCTACTAGATGCTAATCTAGTAATGGTTAGCCGTTACTTATTTTAATTATTTTAAATAGTGTTTGCATAACGACACACTCACAGGTAATGTGGAAACATCGTGGGGGTAAGGTTGCGTCTATTGTAACAGTACTCAGCCCTTGACCAAGGAACGTTGTTGGGTGACTTAGCGCCGGTACTCACGTGCGTTTTTGGGACGCGCGGCGACGCAGCGGCGCCGCTGCAGCAACGCAGCCAACCAATGCACACGCGCGTTTTATTAACGCACGTTGACACTGCGGTGCCGCTTCGGTGACGTATGTGCGTGTTCGGTTCCCTAACCTCATGTACAAAACATTATAGTTTGAAACCAATGAGACAATATTGCTTTTTTCGCCTACCTCGTGAACAAAAAATATATTTTAGAACCAATGCGACGAATTTTATTACATTGATGTACTACTTTAAGACACACCAGGGAAAAATGTTATACATCCTTTGCAGTTAACTGACAAATTCGGATAAGTTCTTTAATTACTTCCCAATGAGTCTTCAATCATTTCTGTATCAACATTTCATATTTCAGGATAAATTTTAATCCCCCATTAAACAATTCCATGTCTATTTCTTCAAAATTGGACGCCATTTTCGGTAACGCTTTTGTAGTAAACGGCGGACATGTGCACCGCTCAAGTCACCCAAGGTACTGAGAGACGCAATTGCGTTTTTTTAACGCTGCGGTACCGCTGCGTTGATGGGGGAATTGCGGTGCAAAACGACTGCATGAGTGGCGTGCAAGCGGCGGGCGGTAACACAACGTCGACGCAGGTACGTGTGCAGTACCAAACAGATGGCACGTAAACCAAACGGCAAATGTGGTACCACAGCGGCGACCGCAAATGCGGTACTGCACGTGTGCACCGGCGCTTACTCATCATGATGCAATTAAGTGGGAGTTTTCTGGAAGCATCTACGGAAGGGTTTCTTGAATGCATAGGAGCTTCTCACAGATTTAGGCAATTACTAGAATTTTCGATTCCCAGCAGGCATGTAGGAGTGCGTGGTGTGGCTGGTGTGCATGGTGTAGCTGGTGTGGCTTTCAATGTAAATACTAGTACTCCCACTCAAACCATCTTCAGTGACATGGAACCACCGTTTTGGATTAACTTGGACAGTAATGAAAATTGCAGTATAGTTGAATATCAGTTTACATTATTCATCCATTGCATTCACTTGTGTTCCTACAGTCAGGCATTAGACATTTTGATGGAAGCATTGTGATGTAGGCTACATGATATACATCTAGTCTGGTATTTATTAGTACTTTTACATCTCCTCTATCCTTTTACTCCTTTATCTTGGAGCTGATCATCTGGGATAGAATTTTATTTTCTACAAGTCCAGTGCCAAGTCACCTCTTTTGGCGACTCAACTTGGAAAATTTTGTTTCTAAAAATTCATATGAAGATTTGCTATGACCTGTTTCTTGAAAACCAGCTAGTGTCAACATAGGTTTCAATGGCTTAGAAAAATGTGTATTGGGGGCCAGGCCAACTGCCAATCTTCGTAAGCATAATAATTTTTTACATTTAACTTCGAACTTTAAAATGGACAATTTAAAGAACTACATTATCAAGCAGCAACATCAACAACATCAATGCAACATTGCATAGACTCAGCACGGGATAGTTTTCCAGAAACTTCATATGCGATGGCTTTGCTGTCAACTCCGATGAATCGGGGTAGTGGTTCAAGAAACTTTGACATTGATGACCTTACTATTATCTGCGATCACTAGTCCAACGTCACCCTTACGTCACTAATCTTAGGCCACTCAATTTACACATTGACCCAGACAAAATTACCCAAAAGTTCAAAGTTGGCAGAAAGTTTTTATTCAAGGTGTAGAGTAACATACCAAAAGTCCCCAGAAATCCACCCTATGCTACGGCCGCCATCTTGGAAAATGGCCGCCATATTTTGATTTTTCCTTCCCACTCGTAAAATATAAATGGCACAGAATTTTTCTTCCTACTAAACTTGTAGGGGATGGCAAGATTTAACTTTTCTCTTCTATACATTTTCCACGCGGTACAGTGGTTTTTCATGAAACAAGTGTTATTACTATCGCAAATTATTACAAAATAAAGTACAAAAAAGCGTATGTTAATAACAAAAATAGTCAGAACGTTTACAGTGAAACATCTTAAAAGCCAATTAAATGAACAGTGTATTAATCTTCAGTCGTATCGTCATCAGACTCATCAATGCATAGCAGGCGAGTTGATGTATGACATCACCTGGCAGTATCCACATATGTATAGTAGAGCATTAAGTCCTGCTCTACAGCAATCACAATGTTTCTTGTATCCTGACTTGCCGTTGCACAAAATCAGTTGAAACTCTGCTGGAACTGCTCTTAAGTCAGTTGTGATTGGTTGCATGCTACCATTCATTTCTCTCCATCTCCTATCGGTTTGCTCCATGGGATTTCCAACCACTCCTCGACTTGCAAGTACATTGTGTTGGCCTCTTGCTGCACTAGTGGGTGACAGGGTTACCAAAACAAATTTATATGTTAAAAACAGTTGGTTGTATGCAAAATATTTATGTGGATCGAATGAAGGTGCGCTTGCTTTGGCCTGCCAATTGCTTGACAGCAGATTGACATCTTTTGGTCTACCTGAAGTACATCCTGTTTTTGGTTTTTGAACTTATTGTAGCATCATTTGTGGTATCGGGCTTCCGCAAGTGGAATGTCAATAAATGCATTAACTCATGCTTTCACAATTTTTTCCTGTTTGTCTACACGTTCCTAAGCAATTTTCATTATCCTGTTCTTAATTCCATTGTTTCCACTCAATGAACATCTCTTTGACATTTGGGTACCTTCAGCTCCGAATTACTAGGCAAGTCTCCACAAAACAGACAGTGCAGCTTGAAGTCTAAAGTACTGATTTCAGAATTTAACAGTGGCGATTCACATGATGGTCCATCTTCTATTCAGTCTTTCACTGCAGC
>JAHWFP010146591.1:100032-112025 GCA_023313725.1 Lithobius niger
AGAGACCGTGACAATGAGGGGAGTTGGGAGACTATAGCCTCACCACCTAGTCGTTCTACCATCAAGAGAGGCGTGTCAACATGGCCAAGTGAACGAGTGGATGTGCTGTGCCAATTTATATCACCTGTCATCAAGAAATGCTCACTACCACCAAACATATATAAACAATGGCAGGCTTCAATTGCCAACACGTGTACATCAACATGATCGTATAATGGATGCATGCTGCTATGAACACTCACACTGACTCACCAATCACATTAAGTGATACAAATAACCCTACAAATCTGACTCAGTAGTGAATTAGATGGAGCAACTCTCCATCAGTGGGATTGCAAATGGTCCACTGCAAACCAATTTGAAGTGAGATTTCCAGCTTAAATAGTAAGTGGAGATTACCCAACAAAAGGGCAACGAAGATTACACCACAGACAGTGTGCAGCTTTATCATAACAAAACAATTATTCAAGAACGTACTACTGCAGCAGTGTAATAACATTTAAGTCGCTCGTTAAATTCAACACAATAAGAAACGAATTTGCTGGTTAATGAACACCAGGTTTTCTCTCTTGCTGCCAATTACCCTTATTCACACCACAGCTCATGAAAAATATAGTTGCACACTCTGGCATATACAGATACATAACAGAAGGACTGTACTACAACAGACAGCCAAGAGGCAGCTACATGAGATGCATAGGATGGTTGTGTTTCATCTGTGATGCAAGATATTCCTGCATCAAGCTTTAGCCCAGGGCAAGATTAGGCATACCAGTTGGTGATACAAAAGGATGCAGGATCTGGCATTCCGATGAAGGGATGAAGATTCATGAAATGTCGAGTGTCAGATCTGACCGTGAGAAGCGAATCGACAAAGATCCATTACGGCATGTGAAGAAGGAAGAATTCGTGAAATTAGCTTCAGAAGACGCATTCTCTGTCCTACCTAACGAATCAAGAGGAAACCTTACGGAACGATGAAGTCCCATACCTACCATTTGTGAAGAAACCATAAACAGTAAAGAGTGTACCGAGGAAACAAGTAAGAAACCATCCCCAGAATGGTAAAGACAAGTTACCTTCCATCAGAGAAGGCTTGACGCTGGAAGAGTGAATATTTCTATCATTGCCAAGGAGGTCTACGACGATGTTTGATGACAGATATTGGATGATTTTGTGTCAAGAACCAATAAACGTTGGAAATGGCAAGTCTTAGCGGCAATACAAATAATTGACAGCCGGCCCAGATCAACGACATATGATGATGTCCATTGTTGAGAAGAGCGGAAGCTGAAAGTGTGCCTACTTAACAGAAAGCCCTATACACAGAAATGCCTCAGAAGGGAAGAGTGTTACTTCATCAGACCGTCATGAGAACAAGTATGACAGCAAGTCAGACGAGGAACTGTATCCTGAAGTCTTTTCACAGACGTGCTCATCCCTAAAAATGATGAACAAGCTATCAGGTCACCTAAAGCAAAAGAATGGCAAAAAGCTATGGAGGAAGAGGTGAAGACTTTAAAAGAAAGAAAAGTCTACGTGCAAGTCCGAAAGCATTCCTTTATTTAAAAAAAATTAACCCATTGTTGCATTGAGGCAAAAACTGTAGCTGTGAGGCAAAAACTAACACACTATGTGATGTGGTAAAATAATTTGTTTGTGAAAGAGGAATTGTTAACAACGTTGCCCCTATTAGTCCATTCTGTCAGTGCAAAAACATTTCAGTTCTGGCAACAAGCTGCATATTGCACATGGAAGCTGTATGCACACTATAGTATCCAAATCCACCGGGAGACAATCCCAGAAGTGACGACGTAATCCGTGATGACGTCACCAAAATGGCCACCATGCGACGTACTAAACGTCTTTTATCTCCGGAACTAATCGATCAATCCTAACGTCCAACCTATTGTTAGAAAGATAATTTAATTTGCTAAAAGAAATGCCTGAATAATATATGCCTTAAATCTATTAGTTTTGGTTTAATACGAAGAAAAACATAATATCACTGCTGTGCGATATGCTAAATCTCAATTATCTCCGGAACTAATCGATCAATCTTTTCGTCAGAACTATCGTTGGAAAGATAATTTAATTTGGTGAAAGAAATACTAGAAAAATGTACGCCGTAAATCTATTAGTTTCTGCCTAATTTGTAGGAAAGCACATTATGTCGTCCTCAAAATGGCGACCACATAATATACAAAATCTCGTGTGTCTCCGGAACTAATTGATCAATCTTATCTTGCGACTTATCGTCGGAAAAATAATTTAATCTTCTAAAAGAAATGCCTGAACAATGTATCCTATAAATATTTTAGTTTTTGTTTAATGTGAAGGAAAACATAATGTGCATGTAATTATTGTTGCATTATATGTGGTTCTTTTGGAAACGGTAAATTATTAAAGCTGTGTCGTATTGTTCACAGTCCGTCACTTGAGCAGTGGCTTTCACAGGCACACGGGAGTGTACAGGAAAGTCATTGCTTAATAAGACATCTGGTGCCTTTCTTAGTACACTTGCGAGTCTATAGAGGCTACGTTACCCCATCAGTTGTCATCCATCCCTGAATATCAATTCAGCCAATTCTTGTTGCCTCCCCTTAAACGACTGTCTGAACTGTCATGTAATCTACCCTAATTCTGATAACCTCATTCTGCAGAATATGAAGGCCTGCGATGCTAACCTTGTGCACGTACCTATTTTGTTTTACATGCGATGACTTCAGAATGCTGTCTGCCCTTCCTTGTGTTGCAACACAGGCTTGAACATTTTTTCATGCTAGCCACTACCTGCTAACTCACAACCAATCATTGACATTACAGCCATTTCTATGTGCAGCTTTGTGATGGTTGATCGGCCTTAAACTGGTGTCTGTGATGGATTAATCTTCTTAAGAATACTTATCATTATCTTTATGGCATGGCGAACCATGGATGAGGATTTCACATCATAGCCTAGTAGTGGGAGAAGAATTGATGTGCATTTACCTTTGAAACCTTCATGCATGTTTTGACGAGAATTGAAGGTTACCCAGTATAACACTTTACCTTCGTGGTCAGCCTTGCTTCTGGTGGATTCTGACCAGTCCATCATTTCCACGGGTGCATCAATGATTTTTTTTCTTCGCTGGTGTAATTTACGTAACGGTGGTAACGGTGCATCACATGAACATTTAGTCGTATGAGGAAGACTTGTAGAGGACTCGGGCAAGCTTATTCTGGTTTATTCTTCGATTGTCCTAGGTTGAGACTGGTTGTCACAGACACACCTTCTAGTGGGTGACAGATGAGACATGCCACATGCCTGTTCCATGGAATGCGTTCGCCGATGTACTGAAGGCTGTGTTATGATGTATATTATCAATTACAGCACAACTGAAAGCATTATAGATAACAAAACGCAGAATAAAACCAACTTTAATTACACATATAAAGTGGCAATAATTATGTGTATATTATGTTTTCCTTCAAATTAAACAAAAGAGACTTACGACATACATTGTCCTTGCAATTTTATATTTCCAACAATAGGTCCCAGTATAATATTGATATATTCGTTCCGGAGATAATACAGATCAGTATATTGCATGGCAATAATTTTTATGCTGTACTATGTTTTTCTATATATTAAACAAAAACTAATTTTATACGGCAAACAATGCTCGGGCAATTCTTTTAACAAATTAAATTATCTTTCCAACGATAGGTTACACTATAAGATTGATCTATTAGTTACGGAGATACAAGAGATTTAGTGCATCATTTGGTGGACCTCATAATGTGTTTTCCTTCAAATTATACAGAAACTAATAGATTTATGGCATACATTGTTCCGATATTTCTTTTAGAAAATTAAATTACCTTTTCAACGATAGTTTTCACGAAAAGATTGATCGATTAGTTCCGGAGATAATTGAGAATTAGCATATCACACAGCCGTGATATTAAGTTTTTCTTCGAATTAAACCAAAACTAATAGATTTATGGCGTACATTGTTCGATATTTCTTTAGCAAATTAAATTATCTTTCCAACAATAGGTCGCACGTTAGGATTGATCGATTAGTTCCAGCGATAATAGACGTTTAGTACGTCGCATGGTGGCCATTTTGATGACGTCATCACGGATTACGTCGTCACTTTTGGGGGTGTCTCCCGGTGGATTTGGAAACTACAATGTGTGTACAGCTTCCATGTGCAATATGCAACTTGTTGCGTGTACTATATTTATTACACTACGTGGTGGTCATAAAATGTGTCTCAGCCTTGTCAGTAGAATTGCTCGACGAGGGGAGGTTCAAACACCTCGAAACATTTTGCCAGATATTTTAACTTTGTGAAGGATGAAATAAAAAGGGAGTATTAAAGTAAAGTGCATACCTGACTTTGAAATCCGTTTGGATGTTTTGACAAAAAAGTATTTTTCTTTTCATCAAAGAAGAAATAAGTAATTGCATGAGGAACGTTATTTTTTTGCAAGTAATTATTGTAATTAGTTAAATGTAAGGTGTCTTAGAAGCACTAAAAGACTGAATAACAAAGACTGTAGTAGTTTACTACGGGAAGTAACAAAAAATAAACAAAATTTTAGGTTTTGGAAACAACATTTTTTTTGGAGAAATATCAGTAACGAATTAAAACTTGTTAAAAAATGACTGTTAGCATACTGATATAGGCACGCACTAAATTTAAGTAATTTATACACTTTGTTGGAAACATTTTTTTTTGGATGCACCCTCACTGTTAAATAGAATAGAATAGAATAAAATAACTTGACGGTACAAGCTAAAAGCCAAGAAGCACCCACCCCCACCCCCTCCCCCCACCCCAACCACCAAACACAGACCAACAAGGGGCCAACCACCAAACAAAGCCTAAGCAAGAAAGTGGTCCAGTCGATTTGTAAAGGAATCAAGTGAAGGGGAAAGAACAACCGAGACGGGCAGAGCATTCCATGCCTGTGCCGCACGTTGCCAGAGGATATACTCCCACAGAGTTTAAGGGGGTGCCCCTTGGTCATGGTATGAGAAAGACAGAACAAGTCAGCAGCCTGAACGTCAATGTGGTGGTTTAAGATTTGGTACGTGAGGATAAAATCTCCACGGAGGAATCTGGTTTTGACAGGGATCAGGTTCAGTTTTCGAAGACGTTCTTCGTAAGAAAAGTGTTTTAGGGGAAGGCACCATTTTGTGAGGCGGCACTGACAAGTTTCAAGACGGGCGAAGAATGAGGCATAACAGGGGCGCCAATCTGAGAACAGAATTCGAGTGTAGGGCGACGGAAGGTTTTGTACAGGAGAGCAAACAGCTTTGGTGAGACAGCAGAGAAAGTTTTAAGAATATAGTGGGCTTTTTTTAAAGACTTTGCTGATGACATAATTAGTATTACCATGAAATTTAAGAGACGAACTAACCAAAATGACCAAGTCCCAATGGGATGTATTAGAAGGGATAGTAGTGTTACCAAGGCGGTAGCTGTAGTGTGGGTTGTTATGCCCAAAATGCAGCACCACGCATTTGGGAGGATTAAGGGCAAGGCAGTTTTTGGTCGACCAGATGGCAACAGCGTCGATGTCTTGTTCAAGATCTTGATGGAGATGAGCGGGAGAGAGAATTTTCAGTTCGTCCGCATAGCTCCTGCTAAAGGAGTGGATGACAGACTGGAGGTCATTCAGGAAAAGATTGAAAAGAAAGGGGCCCAAAACAGATCCCTGGGGGACCCCAGAGGTAACAGGGACCCAATCGCTAGAGGAATCCCTGAGACTAACACGTTATCGTCTCTGAGTAAGATAAGAGTTGATCCAGGTGACGTGTGATTTAGGAAAATTCAAATAAGACAGTTTGTTAAGGATAAGGGAGTGAGAAATGTTAGATATATCTACTTTGGCAGAATGGCGAGTTTGCAGTGCATCATAAATTGGTAAACTGTAATGGATGAGAGCTTGATTTCTAGCTATTAGCTTTTTGTCACCTATTATTTGTCTATTACTTGTCACCCAACGAAATCATGCAAACGTTATCTCTACTTCATTTCCTTTTTGAGCTTTTGAGCTATATCCTATATCGTTTTTGGGAAGAGTCGCCTTTATGAAGGTGAGTTTTGATGCAAAGTAGTCCTATTATATGATGTTATTCCCATGAGGGAAACTGAAGACTTATAAACGACATAAAGTATGTCCGGGCTCGTCGAACATTGAACTTGGCAACAATTTGAATGATGTGGCCACACTCGAACTGCCATTGGTTTTAGAACTAGAAAATTACATTGATTGTGCACATATGCAGTGTAGATTAACTACCAATGTTGGTACACGGACTTTACCATACCGATAACCACATTCTTCCACTGTACATGATGGTAGAGAAGGTCTGGCTGGTTGCCTGATAAATGCACAAAGTAAATTACCGGACCTTCGTGTTTTACTATTACATTTGATTTACGATATTGTTGTAATTGTTGAGACCTGGTTTGACGAATCCATCTCGGATGCCATGCTGACACGAGATGTCCCATACTGTGTATTTAGAAGGGATCGTATTGGATGTCGTGGGGGAGGAATTGCTCTCTTCATACGTGACGAAATAGTGGTTACTTCTTTGAATATTGCCAGAAATTGCGAGGCACTAAGTGTTGTGCTGCCACACCAGAATCTTAGGTTGTTAACAGGCTACCTGCCAAACGGTAGAGACTTAAACCAGATAAATTCAATGTGCTCTTTTCTTAGATCTGCTGTTAATACCCAATATACAAATTTGGTCATGGGTGATTTTAATATGTCTTACATAAATTGGATAAATCACTCAGCTTCTGATTTAAATCAACAAATCTTTCTTGACTGTACCATGGACCTGGGGTTGGACCAGTTAGTGACAAAACCAACTAGAGGTGAAAACATTCTTGATATTCTTCTGGTAGATAACGATCGGTTAATTTTTGATGTAGATGTCATAGCACACTTCAGCACGAGTGATCATGAGACCGTTATCTTCACAATTCATTATATTTGTAAAGAATTAAACAAAAAAAAGTAAATTATTTTAAAAGAATAAACTTTAACTTCCTGCGAATAAATTTGAAAACAATTCAGTGGAACTTATACCTAAAAGAATCACAAACTGTGAATAGCCAATGGAATATATTTAACTGTATACTCTCCAATCTAGTCCATAAATCAACTGAATATGTTCTCAAAAATAAGAATGGAACATTAAAAATACCGAAAGAAATCAGAAAACTGACAGCACTTAAAAGGAGGCTCTGGAAACGACTGAAAATAAACAAAACTGATATAAACATGAGTTTGTATAATAATTGTAGAAAGAAATTAAAGGCCTTGTGTAAAACAAATGCGGTAAATTCTGAAAATAAAATAATTCAAGAGGGAACTATGAGCGCCCTTTTTAAGCACGTCAAAAGACAAACACAAATTTCCAGAAAAATTCCTCCCATTCATTTCGAAAATAACTTATTAACGAACGACCTAGACAAAGCAAATGCCTTTAACTACACTTTCTGTAAAAATGTTGTAGTTGATAACACTACGCCTGCTCCACCGGAGTCTGAACTAGACAAAAATTCATTATCTTCAAACAAACCAAAAATTAAGTCTCCTGATTTTACAGCCAAGAGTATTGAAACCAAATTAAGAAACCTTAAAAGTAGTTCAGCAATTTGCCCGGATGGCTTTTCTGCGAATTTCTACAGAAACCTTGCTTTGGAGCTATGTGAACCGTTGTACTTGATACTAAAATCTTCATTCACCTCGGGCATTCTACCGAAGTGCTGGAAGATGGCTAGGGTTAGTCCTATTTTTAAAAAGGGCAATGCAGCTGAACCTACTAACTATCGCCCAATTTCTCTTACTTGTAGTCCGTGTAGGATTCTGGAGCGAATCATTCGTGACGCAATTTTGAATCATCTATACAAATACAACCTTGTGCAAATGACCAGTATGGTTTCCTACCAGGTCGTTCGACCACATTACAGCTGTTAATTGCATAAATGACTGGACAAAATCCATTGAAAGTGGTATTCCAGTGGACGTTATTTGTATTGATTTCGCGAAGGCATTTGACTCGGTGGTACATTCAAAACTACTCAAGAAACTAAATAACGTGGGAATTGATGGGCGTGTTTATCATTGGATTAAAGATTTCCTGAGGCTTAGATCGCAAGCAGTATATATTGGTGACTCAATCTCAGAAATAACACCTGTCACCAGCGGTGTTCCACAAGGCTCAGTTTTAGGTCCACTATTATTTGTGCTATTTGTCTCCGATTTACAGGTTATAAGTGGTACAGTCAGATTGCCAAAATTTGCGGATGACGTAAAGCTTTATAACAATGTAAAAACCTCTGAAGGTCATCACTCTCTTCAATTAGCCCTAAATTGTCTATGCAGTTGGTCATCACAGTGGCAACTTCCAATAAACGCTAAAAAATGCCTAACTTTCCCATTAGGAAACATACACAGAATCTCTTCATATACTCTTAATAATCTGGAGCTAGAGTCCACACACGACATAAAGGATCTTGGAATTTACCAAACATCTGATCTCAAGTTTTCAAAAAATTGCTGTCAGATTACCTATAGGGCTAAACGGATTAGTCATATGATTAGATGCTGTTTTGTGTCTGGAGATATCAATACATTGGTAATGGCATTTAATGTTTATGTTCGACCTATTGAGGAATATGCCAGTCAGGTCTGGTCTCCACACTTAGTGAAGGATATTAAAGCAGTAGAATCGGTCCAAAGAACGTTTACTAAATTTGTTCCTGGTTTCTATCATGTTCCATACAAACAGCGGTTAAAACGTTTGGGGTTAGCCTCTTTTGAACTGAGACGATTACAAGCAGATCTATGCCTAACTTTCTCCATTCTACACGGAATAGTCGATGCAGACCCAAAAAGCTTTTTCTGTGTCCGGGGTAATGCGTATACCAGAGGACACCCATTTAAACTTACCGTCGCTAAAATGAAAAGAGACTGTATGAAATTCTTCTTCTCGAACCGTGTAGTACAGCCCTGGAATTCCTTGGCGTCCGAGTTGGTGATGTCGCATAGTCTTCATCAGTTCAAACTGGGTCTCAGAAAAGATGATCTTTCCATGTTTTTAAAGTGTTTTTGACATTATTTGATTTTTTTTTTATCTGTACTTTTATTTTTAATCACTAACATTTGCGATGACGCAATCCATTGGGTCTAGAAATTGTAAATCTTGTTTAAAGTTATTAGGGGCTGGTGTTAGAGGGTAATGTTTTATCCCTTCCAGTTTCCTTTTACCATTTATTTTTTGTAATAAAGCTGATATATTATTATATTATGTAATAATCCTGTTTTTTTTCAGTACACTTTCGTAAATAGACGTGGCCAACAGTGTGGTAGCCCTTATGAATACAGCCAATGTGTGTATGACTGCCATCAGAGGTTGTATAGACGAGAGTTGACATGCAAGTAAGTTAACAATGGAGAGAACAAACCTGCACATGAGGAATTTGCTTATTTATCAAACGATGTATTTTAATTAAAAATGTAGCTTAATGATTTAACATGTTTCAGTCATTCGATGTCTGAAGTCTGGTAATGTTCAAAATTGAGCCGGTTCAGCCATACAAGCATTAAGTTGCTTCAGCTGACTTACGGCTCAACAAAATAATTAAAAAAAATTAAATTTGATTGGCCCTTGACTGAATTTTTAATATAACTTAATACTTACCGACTTTGCCTTCACTATGTCTGAAACTCGGAGTGGCAGAAAGTAGTAGGACCTTACCCAGCACAAGATGAGATCAGGGAACCTCTCAGCTAATTTTGTTTGTTTGATGGTTTGTTTGTGTATTTCTTTCTTTCTTTTTAACTCTATGCTAGAAACAGGCTTTGGGCCTATTGTAGGCAAAGCGGACAGAAAAATATCTTAAATTTGTACTTACTCTCATTTTAAATTAATACTTGCTAAGGTTTCTCAAAAAATCTGGGTGCAATACCCAGTCGGCTACGTTTGAGCTTTTTGCCATTTGATGTGAAGCTCATTGCGGGTCTTTTTCACGTTTTAGCATTTTTTTTAGGTATGCCTAAGCTACGTTTCATATTAATTTTAAGAGGCGTTCGTATGCTCCCACATTTAGTTTCTGTTTCGTTATTTGCAGCCTTTTCCACCAACGCCGCCATCTAAAATTAAAATGCCACGTTAGCCGCCATGGTTAAGCTTGCAATGGGCGTGTCACTACCAATAATACTGGCATTGTTTATATTTATTGCAGAGTATCTTTCCTAGAGTTAAAATAGTAATAACATAGGTCTTTCAAACAATCATCAGTAACGAGAGTACTTTACAATAATCAAAAATAAATCTAAAGATCCGTGGCTCCCTATGCCGCCTCCTATGACAATGTTGAAGCACACACCTCTAGCACATACTACATATGCGAACACTAACTTTTTTAAAGTTGGAATTATCACACTTGTAGGCTAGACGGTGTTAGCTTGGGTGTGAAGATAACATTTAAATAATTTTAAAGTTATCAGAACATTTAGGCCTAATTTTTAGCGATAAAATGGCTCGGCTTCAAAGGAAGGGTTGATGGTATTGGGTCGTGGTCACGAATGCCTTACCACCAAGGTTAGACCAACCAGGGAAACAATGGTCTCCGATGGCATCGGGGGGGGGGGGGTAGCCGGGTTTCAATGTCAATGTTTCTTAAAAAATAATAAAATAATACATCATACTTAACCAATTGTCAATCATAATAAAGATAGTATAAATTATAATAAATTCAGGCAGAAATTCAGGCAGATACCGTGCACGGGAGTAATCTGAGAATTAAATGGTAAACTTGCAGTGCGCTTTTTCTTGATTTTTGATGTTAAACATCGGAATCGACGACGCGGCGATCTCGGAAAGCTGATTGCTCGGACAATTCTCTAATGACGTCACGAAACAACAAAAAACAAATGACGACACATAAGGAGACAGTAATGAAATTTAGACAGCAGAGCAACGGAAATAAATAAGATGATCTGCAATAAATGTGATAAATCATTTACCCCAGGTGAATTTGCTACCTGTTTTGGTGGTTGTAAAAAAAAAACCACTTCGAATGTTCAACAAGAAAACAAACTAGGCTAAATAAAATTGCAACTGCAAAAAAAAACGAAAAACTGGTAGTGTGAACTGTGTAGTGGACAAGAGAAAAAAAATACTCAAGATGAAGAAAATCAAAAGGAAACAAAGAAATAAAAAGCACTGAAAGTGAAAATAACTTACTGGATACTAAAGACAGACCGGATAAAGAAAGTGGCACTAACAAAAATTATAAAAACAATGAAGAAAAAACCATGGTGGAAGAAATGAAAGAAATGAAAAAAAATGATTTTTCAAATCTGTAGTGACATAGTGGAACTGAAGGAGATGAAAAACGAAATAAAAGAAGTGATAAAACCAATAAATAGGCTTCGTCACTGACAAAATTGATGACATTAAAAAACAAAATAAAGATATGAAGATGGAGATAAGTCAACTGACAGAAAGAATGCAAAAAATAGAAAACGAAATGAATAACCGTGCCAAAATTACAAAAGACGTGGAAAACGTGAAAGCTGAACAAGAGGAACAACTACAATACATGAGAAATAAAAATATAGAAATAATGTACGTTGATACATGTGAGAATGAAGACCTTAGAGATACTATTTCTCGAATTGCAGACCAGTTTGACATAAAAAACTACAACCCTGCACAAACAGACAAAGGGCACCGGCTTCAACAAAAAACGAACAATAAAACACCGTCAATAGTGCTTCAATTTAAATTTAGGGAAGACAGGGACTACTGGCTGCAAAACAAGAAAAAAAAAGTGACAAATGATGATTGTTTTGTGAACAAAAATGGTCAAAGAATTTACATAAACGAACATATGACGCCGTACCATAAACAACTTTTCTGGAAAACGAAAAACTATGCAAAAAGTAACAACATTAAATACACGTGG
>JAHWFP010146593.1:3454-13647 GCA_023313725.1 Lithobius niger
CATTAAATGTTTTTTTTTTATGGAAAAAAACGTGCAGATACATTAAATGATTTAATAAGGGACCAATCATTATTTATCAACCGGGGACGGGGGGGGGGGGGGGGAGGGAGGAGTGTCGTCTTCAACACAAAAAAACAAGGGGCTATCTAGTCGCATTGTCTTCTGTACAGTTCCTCCACTTCCAATGTTGAGGCACACACCTCTATCATGCACTACAACAGCTACCTCTATTATATAATCTAAAAACAGTAACCATCAGAATTGCCATTACAAATGTGTTAACTTTTAAGCTTATTTTACGTTTTAGGCATAATTGTCAGCCTTTAGGCCTAATTTACAACTAATTTCGTAAGCAGTAGTAGTATTTGAATTGTATACAGTAAGCCTATTCAATTTTGCAACACGGTATGCCTCCGCGCACACAGTTACAGTGTTACAACGTAATGCGCAACGTAGCCTAATATAGATCAGTGGTAGTAGGGAAGGGACAGGAGAAACGCTGCAGCAGCGACTCGCAGCAACTATTGACGTTGCCATGGTAACGTGATTTTAGATCTAATTTTTATTTTTAGGCCTAATTTTTCTAACGGCAGTTTTTGTTCCGTAAGTAGCAGATAGGCCTAATGGCGAATTTGGTTCGATCGTAAGCCTATTCATTCATGCAACAATGCGACAAGACTCTTTTACACGAAGCTAAAATGTTTTTGTTTTTACGGCTGCGTTAACACACATCTTTAGAATTTCACTTCGACGATGAAATGTTATTATTTAATTTAGTTGCGACGAAGAAGTCTATTAGCTATAAGGAGGCAACGATGTTTTAATTTGCCATGTTATTTAACTAACTTTTGACACTGAATCGAACGTTGTAAATCTCTGGTACCGTTGCGAAGTTGAAAAAAGCGACGAACGGACGGACGGACAAAGTCGTTGCAATAGTTCAGCCGATACGGCTGTACAGAAGACTAAAAATCATGACACCCACTTTGGAGTTGGTTAATTTTTTGGCTTCCCCCACCCAAACAAATTAAATTAAAATTTTCATTTTCATGAAATGAGTGTACGAAAGGTACTAGGCCTACTTTAATAAGTTCTGGGATGTGCTAGCATATTAATTTATTACATTAACATTCTGTAACTTGCTCGGAGTTTATTCCCCTGACCCCACCCACTCCTGACAACACCTTAAAAAAAATTGTGCCCCCCCCCCCTCCCCACCATATAACAATTTTTAATGCCCCCTCTCCCCGTTGATAAATAATGAACGGTCCGTAAAAGGACGTACCTTCGCACTGTATTCGAGCATCCTGCTCGTAATAGCTTTTGCGACATTTACATAGGTTAGAGTGAATGTAGCAAAACCGTTTCCCACGAGGGATAAATAGAAAAATGAATGCCTTTTCAACATTCACAAGCATCTGAAACATTGTTGACAAAATGAGCCGTACAGGGAAAGCCAACCGGGAGCAATGTACCTTTAACACAATTTGCTAGTAGCAAGAACGGTACTGATATAATGGCAAATATAAAATTTTCTTTTTAAAGCTAAAAACCCTGAATACAACGGAGTTCAATAGTTCTTTTTATTTAAGAAAGTTAAACGGTCATATAATTGAGAGAAAAAAAAAACACTCCAGCTTGCTGTGCGATGTTTCAATAATGACCTTGGGGTTGGCATACATGACTGGCACAGGCGGCGTGCATGTTTCCTTCCACGAACCTAGCTGACTGACTACCACCTAGTAATTATATTTAAAACTTTGCATATCACTGAAAATTTGCAAAATTAGAAAGTTTAATTTTAAAAACGGATGATTTTTTTTTTTTTTTTGGGTCACTTCCGTACAACAAAAATAAATTGATCCGTTAAGTGTTATGGTAGCTGAAGACTCCCCAAGGCTCGAAAGGCCTCCAAAATAATTAAAAATCTATCACTCCACGGTTCATTTCGTTTGGTGAAAATAGTAATTTCTTCAACTCTTACTTTGGAACGGTTAAAACACTGTAAAAGTGCCCCTCTTTTCAAATTTCAGTTGTCTGTTTCAGATGTCCCTTTAATCCTGGCTTTATGCGGAGGAAGTTCAAACGGATGACAAGGGAGGTGCACGGATGCTTGACAGATTAGCGGTGAAAAGGTCTTTACCCTGTTCGAATTATTTACTCTTAACTTTTCATGATAGATGGATAACATGATATATACAAAGATTTACTAAATTTTCAAATTGTGTTTCTTCGCGCGCTTCCAGGCTCGTGTTATTAGTAATTTGGCAAACTGGAAACAACTGCGTACTTGCTTCAGGCGTTTGAAAAGAGGGGTGGGGTGGGTTCATTCTCGCTATGGAAGGCAGCGAGCCATCGTGATTCGTATGCGTTGGCGCCAGTCGCAGGAACGAATACTTGCAAGGTGCACTTTTACCAAAGAAAAGCAATGTATCACTTTCTCTCCTTTTATTCGGTACGTAATGCCATCACGCTTACAATTTTTCAGTAAATTCGTGCTATTTTTGTATGCAATATATTATACCACGAATTACAGCATAAAAATGTTAAACAATCCAAGCAAAACCATACCGTTTTCGTACACATCACTCTTTCCAGGTTCTATGTCGCAGTAACTCTTCGGTGCCACTTTCCCGTAAGCAGTAGTGGCATCGTCACGTGACCCAAAGCGTGGCAGACGATTCGCTAGACGGAGTCATGACGTCATAGCTTTTCCATAAAATCGATCGCGCTCAAACGGGAATTTCAGTTAAGACGGTACAAAGAGTGTCGACGGTTTGTAGTTCTGTTCTGTGTTAAATACTCCTAGCCAAAATGCGTGAAATTGTACATTTACAAGCCGGCCAGTGCGGAAACCAGATTGGTGCTAAGGTAAGAACCCATTTTGCTATTTTTAACGAAAAAATAGGGTAATTTTCATTTTTTTTTTAAATGTTAAATGATAAAAGTTTAATTAGGCCGGCGACGTAGCCGTTGCTACTTTTGTTATAGTAGGCTACGTGAAATTTCGTTGGGTACCCGCTCCAACAGGTGGTTTCTGGCGTAGTTTGTCGCAAATGTACGTCGCACGTCGCGATCGATTATTTCGTCTGGCGGGGGATGGGGGAAAAATTAACGTCAATATAGTGCGCCATTTGCTTTCTCGCCTGCTTGGAGCGGCATCTTTTTGTTAACGGTCATTTTTTTTTTTAACTTGAAACTTATCAGTATCCCTAATACAGATAAGGTTTCGCGCCTTTTTAACTGGCCATGCAAGAAACTCTTTGACCGATTAGTAGGATTAAGTTTTAAAAGTTGAATGGATTTTTTTTAAAGAAAATTTCTTCTGAAGACGGTGCGGGACAACGCCTTTTGAAAACCGGTTGGAACCGGTTTTGCTAGTATAAGGTGGACATCGGGCCTGGCATTTCCTGTTGTAATGCAGAGCCGTCGTTTTGACCGCCTAATTTCTCATTCGGTGACAAAGCTCAAGCTGTATATTTGAATTACAATTCGCTGAAAAATGTAGGGGGTTAGGCCTAAGCTCACGTGCGGTGACGTGTCTGCGGTTGGCGAGAGCGTGATTTCAGTTGCTAAATATAAACTTCCCAAGTGTCATTCACGCCACCCTCAATACAAATTTAAATTTGCCACGAAACTTGTATATTTTTAAAGTCTTATGTCAAATGCCGATTGCTAAGGAGACCTCCGATAACAATTCTATTAGTTTTTTTTTTTATATAGGTTTGGTCACTAAAAAATGTTTGAACATGAAACCTGGAGATGAAAGCCAGGTTCTGGCTTAACGCTTTGTTGAGCAGCTAGTAGTGAGCCGCCATCTTGGCCACGTTTCAATTGTCCTTATCTTCGAGTGGAGGCTCCGGTGTGGAGGTGTGAAAATGTCGGCAGTTGACTGTGATAATGTTTTGATTAAACACTGTGCAGCTTAAGTGACTGCTTAACAAAAAATTGGTTTGTTTATATTTAGTGAATTTGAGTTTCGTTCAATCTAGGCGGGGCATTAGGAGACGGGCTTTTCCCGGCAGTTGCAGTATCCATGGCTTGGCCAGTCTTTCCTGTTCGACAGTTTTGCAACTTTGAAAACTTTACGAAAATATTGCATTTTTTAGTGAGACGGTATTTTTTGCTAATGCGATATTCACTCAATCTTACGTAATTGTAAAGTTGCCTGCTAAAGCTATTTACGCGCAGGATGCTCGAAAACTAGATGGTAGCAGCCTACGCCCTTTTAGATGTGTATAAACTTAGTTCCTAAGTCTTAGATTAGCATCGGGAGCCAAACTTTTGTAACCCATTCCCTAATCCAGCCTACCGCCGCTGGGAGTAAAATAATTCCTGGTAAAGTAAATTATCCTTTCAGTTTGGCCAGGAGAGGTTTCTGGTGGGAGTAACAAATACTGATTCACTCCTCTCAAGGGTTGATTAGATACATTGTAGTCTTGTAATTTTAGCTTTCCCAAAGCAAACTGGCAACAATTAGGTAGCCGATTGAGAATTTGTTGCTCACGAAAAAGTTTGCGTTGCAATGGTGGGAATTCGCCTACTTCAACGGTACGTGTAGTTGCATCTTGTGACTAAGGTTGCATCACTCTAAAAAAGTAGGCTACCCCGGACGCCAGAATCTAGTTGAACCTGGGAACTTGTTAAACCCTATCTTGCTGTAATAACATTGGGGCCCCCCCCGGGGGTGGGTTGGTGGGCCAGTGTGAATGTGGATGTGTTAGTTTCTTGCTAGGAAAAAACTAGCGGAAATCAGGAGTGATTGCTGAATGGGTAATTATATTATGTGCTGCAGTTCCCGCGCAGATCTGCGACTCTCCGCCATGTTGGAAAGGACAGACCGTGCGGATCACCAAGGAGTTTATACTATGCCACAGATTAGAGAACGACGGCCCCTAATCTGGTTTATAGTAAATTAGTATACGAAGGCGATGCCCGTGATTTTAAGCTGTATTTAGTTAAGGCTGTCTCAGGTCCCGGTGACGGGATCCAGTTTATAAAGACTCAGGTCCCGGTGAATTCGTTGAAAACTAGGCCTTCAGCGTGTTAAAGTGAACCTAACCTAACTAATCCTAACCAAAACTAATAAGTTTACCTAAAAACTACGTTTTTTTGTTTTCCGGGATCCACACACGCAGAACTCTGGTCCCGGCAACGCGTCCAAATAGGCTTGAAACAGTTACAGCACAACCGGGACTAAGACACTGCGTTAGTAATAACGAAATGCTACGAGCAGTTGCGAGATTAAATTACTAGTGTTTATTGGTAGGTTAAATTAGCTTACATTTTGGTCAGCAGGTTAGATTCCCATGAATAAAATCGGTGACGGGGTCCAGTTTATGAAGACTCAGGTCCCGGTGAATTCGTTAAAACCAGGCCTTCAGCGTGTTAAAGTGAACCTAACCAACGTAACCTAACCTAGCCTAAACTAGCTAATCCTAACCAAATCTAAAGGTTTGCCTAAAAACGTGCACACATTTGATTGGTTGATGACAGAATTGGAGGTGTGGCTTAAATTTGAAGATTATGTCATAAGAAGAACCGGTATCACCACCCTAAATACTCTAGTCCCGGTGCCGGGACTCAAGTTCTAAATACTAAGAGTCCCGGCAGTAAAAAAAATAAGGACTTAACTGTAATAATTATTAAAGATGCAGCTGGGATCCATTCTTCAAATGTTCTAGTCCCGGCAGTAAAAGATAGTTGACTGTGGTAATTATCAAGTGCAACGGGGATCCATTTTACAAATGCTCTAATCTAATTATTAAAAGATGCAACCGTCAACCATCTTTTTCTGCCGGGACTCTAGCATTTGAGACTTGGGTCCCGGCACCGGGACTAAAGCATTTGAAGAATGGCTCCCGGTTGCATCTTTAATAATTATTACAGTAAGTCTTCAATTTTTTTTTTTACTGCCGGGACTCTAGTATTTGGAAATTGAGTCCCGGTGCCGGGACTAGAGCATTTGTAAAAGGCAGTGTCTCAGGTCCCGGTGACGGGACTCGGGTTCTAAATTCTCCAGTCCCGGTGCACTCCTTTGATTGACAGAATTGGAGGTATGGCTTAAATTTGAAGATTATGTCATAAGAAGAACCGGTATCACCCCCCCTAAATGCTCTAGTCTCGGTGCTGGGACTCTAGTTCTAAATACTAGTCCCGGCAGTAAAAAAATACTTACTGTAATAATTAAAGATGCAACCGGGATCCATTCTTCAAATGTTCTAGTCCCGGTGCCGGGACCCAAATCCCAAATGCTAGAGTCCCGGCAGTAAAAGATAGTTGACGGTGGTAATTATCAAAAGTGCAACCGGGATCCATTTTACAAAGGCTGTGTCTCAGGTCCCGGTGACGGGAACCAGTTTATAAAAACTCAGGTCCCGGTGAATTCGTTGAAAACTAGGCCTTCAGCGTGTTAAGTAAACCTAACCAACGTAACCTAACCTAGCCTAAACTAATCCTAAACCAAAACTAAAACAAGTTTGCCTAAAACTACGTTTTTTTTGTTTGCCGGGATCCACACACGCAGAACTCTGGTCCCGGCAACGCGTCCAAAAGGCTTGAAAGTTACAGCCCAACCGGGACTAGAGACACTGCGTTCTTCAAATGCTCTAGTTCCCGGTGCCGGGACTCGCATTTGGGACTAGTCCCGGAATTTCAGCAATGGATCCCGGTTGCACTTTTAATAATTATTACAATTTTTTTTACTGCCGGGACTCTAGTATTCCGGACGTAATTTCCGGTAGAGTATTTGGGGTGGTGATACCAGTTCTGCTTATGACATAAAATTTACGCAGTGGCTCCTTCCACGTCCACCGTGGCTCTTTTCACGTCTCGGGGCTCATTGGTCGCAAGCTTTTGGGGGCGGAGCTTGACGTGCGACCTGACTACACTTTTCCCGTCCAAACAAACGTTCCAAATTATAAAACTGAACAAAAAACTGGACGTGAATGGTCTATATTCCTGTCCAAATTACAAGTTTAAAACAAATTACTAAACAAGTGAACAAAATCAAGGAAAATCTCTAAATTCTTGGTAAAAACATGGACGTGAAGGCTACATTAAACGAGCACAAACTGGACGTGAATGGTCTACATTCCTGTCTAAACAAATTATTAACGGTAAACACATGACGTGGCTCTGTTTTCTCGTATAAATTTAAACTGAGCATGAAACTGAACGTTAATTGTCTATTGTCCTGTCCAAACTAATTTTCACGTCTAAATTTTAAACTGAATTTCCGTGTCGATCGATAAAAGCCTGAGCAGTAAGCATCATATCACATTTGTACACTCACCAAAGTTACTGTTAGGAGTTTACGAATGGGACGTTTTCGGATTTTTTCCACTCGTAGTGGAAGAAAGCGTGGCGTCATACAGTCAGTTTTCTGTGAAAACATAATGTGGAACAAATAGACAGGTCGCGCGTAAGCTCCGCCCGCAAGCCTCGCGACCAATCAGTCGCGAGACGTGAAAGGAAAAGAGCCACGGTGGACGTGGAAGGAGCCACTGCCTATTTTTAAAATGGTCCATACAATTAGTTGACAACCAAGAAAATAGACGCATTTATGGCTGGGGGAAAAAACATTTGCCCACGTGTTCATTGTGATATTCGGAACCAAAACGACAAAAGGAGCGTGCTGGTAGGTTAAATCGGTTGCTAGCGACAAAATCATGTTTTCTGCATAATTACAAATAGGGGTGCAATTACAAGTTAACCACTTTTTGGAACAATCGGTCAAACTTCCTTTTGGTCACTAGTAACCACTAACCACCTCGGACCATCTAAATTGAGTTTACTTCAAATATGTTTTCAAAAATAAACGTTTTTTAAACCATCGTCTGCATAAGTTTCCCTTCGTATGCCTCAACCAAAAGTCCTAAACTGTCATTCCCCACTGCGTGTTTCGTTCAGTAGCCTATTTTTGCACTTACCTGATTCTGGACCATATTCATTGGACTACACGGTTAAAGCTGTCGAAGGAACTGCAACATTAATCGAGTTGAAATTAATTCGTCGTTGCCAGTAAGGCCTAGCATGCCTTAAACATAGCGGAATGATCGTTATCCTCGTTTTGCAACAATAAGTGAAGGTTTTCCCCCGATTCCCGAATGCATCGAACTAACAATGTCGAGAGCCGCACGCCCGAGCGATTGTTAGTTCTTTGCACGAGGGATGCTGGCGATAACTTATCTAATGTCCGCGTCTCTGCTCGACAATGAAGAAGCAGCGACTCCAATAATGATGCAGTGCACGGAGTAGTCCAACAATGCAAGGCGGAAAGGAAGAGAACATTTGCGTATGATAGACCGATATTAATATCGGTATTTTTTGTGTATGGGTATCGGATCTATATCGGTGTTTATTTACCGATATTTTAGCCGATACGACCAACTTCCGTGCGCGCTGACAACTCCACCTAGCTTGTGAAACCTTTCCTGCATAGCACCGCTTGTATCCCATGACGTCATCTGCACAGCAGCTTAGTGAATTCAACGTGTGTGCATTGCCAGATTCAGGGCAGGGCTTCTTGGAATTAGGCCTATCTGCAGTGTACGCTGGTTTTTTTTAGTCGAAGGTACACTTGCGGATCTGCCACCACTGAGAAAAAAAATTAGAAATGTAATTTTCTTGCACACCAGTTTCATGATGAAGTAGCCTATGCGTTCGACTTTCTGAGCCATTATTTTTTAAAAATCCATCGGTATCGGTGTATCTGATCGGCGTGAGGGGGAAAATCTGTATCGGTCGATCCCTATTTGCGTATAGTCTTCTATTATGGCTTCGGATTTGGTATTCGAGCATTTGTTTGATTTGTCGATTGATGGAGGTATTTCGAAGAGTACGTATTAGGGCTGAGCACGCATCCACACCCCTTCCCCCTTTTTCTGTGCCTTGTCCGTTTAGTAGACAAAGTCGATCCGTAACGCCGAATAGGCCAAAATAAGGCACATCCCAAAAAAAGTTCCTCAGAACCCTCGACCTTTTTTGTTTTTTCAGTTTGCTGGCCAGCAGGTGCCCCTGTCTGTACGTCCGACATTTTACTTGGAAACTAACCATCTCCGCAAGCAAACAAAACTTACCGCCGCAACTAGATTTTTAGTTTTAAAGAAGCAACTTTAAATTTTCACAATAGGTATCTTATTGTAATGAATTTTAATACGTGAAATGTTACCGATATTGCCAGTTTTCAGTATTGTGGTGAAGAATAACTTGCAGTTTAGAAAGTAAATTTACAAATGGGACGTATAACACGGGTTTCGTTAAAAAATAGTGCTGACCGGTGCAGAGAACATCCCTCGTTCATTGTTCCTGCATCGCATTGTAACAGAGGGCTGAGATACTGGAGCCCGGGAGTGGTTAACGCTCGTTAAACCCTTTTGAGTTGCGGATATCGATAGATAACGTTCATAAGCCATTTCAGCTAGTTTGTCTGCACCCTACTGCTCCGAAGCGTATCTTGGATTCTTCCGTGCTTTTGAAATCTTAAGTGGATGCACTCCCCAGTCGGGATAATAAATTTTACGCAGTGGCTCCTTCCACGTCCACCGTGGCTCTTTTCACGTCTCGGGGCTGATTGGTCGCAAGCTTTTGGGGGTGGAGCAACAATTTCCGTGAGTAGATCTATAAAAGCCTAAGAGTTGGAAGGGGGGTGTGTGTTTGAACTCTTGACCGCTAAATTTTCTCCGCCACCTTCCTTACCCCCACCATATTTAAAAAGATCCTGGACAGGAATCTCGACCCCCCCCCCCCCCAACAATATCCAAAAATCTCTCCCCCACGCCTCGAAATGCAGATAATAATCATTAGTTTGATAATATTTTGTTACTTGTACAGAAATGCAGACCATCACTTCCAGATTCTTTTTTCTCATTCAGTTCACACATGAAAATACGAGTCATGTCTGTGTTATAGTTTTGGACAGGAATACAAGCCCTCCACGTCGTTTCTTGCTCAACATTATAATCTGAGACGAATGTTTGGACGGGAAAAGATTAGACAGGTCGCGCCGTCACTTGAGCCACGAGAAGTGAAAGGAAGAGAGCCACGGTGGACGTGGAAAGAGCCACTGCCTAAATTTTAATCTTACAAGTACACTAGGAAGAGGTGTTTGGCTGATGCTCCTGCAGCCGAGCTGTGACTTAGTATATAATAATAATAATAGGTTTATTCAGCAATCGGCCCGAAGTTCTGCG
>JAHWFP010146593.1:26575-43401 GCA_023313725.1 Lithobius niger
GTCCATTCTTGAGGTGGAACAGAGTATAGTCCCTGGTCCATTCTTGAGGTGGAACAGTATAGTCCTGCTGTCTTGGTCACTGGAGTCATCTTGCATACCAGTTGGCCTATGAAGCATGTTGTGAAGTCGAGCATGCCTGAAGAATGTGACGGTTTCACATAGACTTCACTAGATATTCACCAAACATTAACCCTTGGTAAGAATCATATTTTTACGAAGATTTTGGTAAGTGTCACACTGAATGCAAGTACGTGCGTGTCGTATTGGTTGGTCGAAATTCTGCATTATATGAGTAACAGAAAAAAAAAGATGGTGCTATGTACGAGTTTGGATTAAAGCTGACGGGTAGCCATAGACGCATTGTTCCCAACAAAATTAGATGAATCTACTGTGATGCCATATAGCAGCAGTGATATTATTAAACTTTACACCTTCGTCCCAGGTGCATGACGACATGCCAAATATTCACTCAATAATTAAAGGAGACTCGTGGCTTTTATGTTAAAAGAAATGGTGTGTGCATTCCTCCGCTTGATGCAAGCAAGTGCTAGATAATCGGTCATGCTGTCCAAGAGACGACAAATTTAGTGTTTTTATGGACCACAAACCCACCAAAACGAATGCAACTACAAAGTTGAGCTCGATCGTCTAGAACATAACTGAACAGTGTGAGTCATATTGCTACGCATTGGAAATTAAAATGTAGCGTCTGTTATTCCTACTGTATTCAAAATCAGATGGTCCATCATGGCTATATGCAGCTTTTGAGTTCACTCCAAGTATTGAACTTGAAACCCAAAATTCAAGGCTTGGGAATGACCTTGGATTTTGTTGATGCGATGAAATGCAGTAAATGCTGAAATAGTAATACCAACTTCGGCATAAATTACCGCAACTCGTATGTTAAATGCCCTCATGAAGCTAAAGACCCCCACTCCCTAATGCTTTAAGGTGAACATTATGAAATAGAGTTGAAGCCCACCCCTTAAATTGTCGTTTTCTGCTGCAAATTAATAGGAAACTTTGCCGTTGTTTGGTGCAATCTCATCAAAGCCTGTTAGTGACGAAGGGTTGTGCAATTTTCAACTTTTATCCCCTTAAAGGAAAGCTAAACCCTTCTATCTTAAATTTCACTATTGTTAGTTAAGTACGAAAAAAACAAGAAGCAAGTTGCGCGAAGTTTCCAACATTCGTATTAATTACGTAATCGTTAATTTAGAATCTTAAGTTTGATGTTTCCACGGCGCGAGACAGCGAACGCGATTTCCTCACATGGTACTGACATCACACTTCAGCCCAAGTCAAATGGAACGTGCAGGAATGACGTCATTGTAGCATTCTAGAGAGCAGCGCGCCGGGTTGTGTTTCTAACATGGCGGCAGCGAGCCCGGACCACTCTGACCATAGCAGCGCAAACCAAAACTCAATCTCTGTGCGTGATTTATTAAATTAAAGTTCCTAGTTGCCCTTCGGAAACATAGATTACTGAGTTTTTGCATTCCTTTCCTGAGGGATGCTTCTCTGGAGGTTAGAAAAGTCGTCGCTATATGGCCAGGTGCGTAACCCGGTATGCGCATGTGCGACCCCTCTTATAAAAAGCATTCAGGCAAGGCCGGCCTGCCATCGTTTTTTCCTCCACCGACCGCGGTCACTTCGCTTCTCTGTTTACAAGCTTCGCCTTTGCTTCTGTGGCATCCCACCTTGCCCTCTTCGCCCTCGGCTCACTAACCGGTCTCTTCATGGCAAGATCACGAACCTCAACAAGGAATCCTACAACCAAAACGGCTGTGCCTTCGCCAGCAAGCCCTGTGCCCCCGGATCCCAACATCCTTGTGGACGCCTCCGCTTTCTGCTTCACCTTCGCCGGATTTACGTGCTTCGCCCATGCCGCTCTCGCCCCCCCTATCTCCTCTTCCATGCGGCCAACCTCCACATTCCCGTTCGGGCAAAACCCTGAGGCCGTTACCTCTCTACCCCGATCACCGACACTCCGTTGGACCTCTTTTCGGCTTCTTCGCTCTCCTCTCGCAGCACTCACCATGCAAAGCCTCTATCGTCAAAGCAAGGTCACGCTCTCATGGATCGAGCCATCCAGAAATTCAACTACAAAGGCAAATCGATCCCATCTTCATCTGCCTCCAACTCATCCGTCTACACCAAAACCTGGATCCTTTCTATAAATCCAGCAGTGCTCGACTCACCAGGTTCATCTCGCAAACGCTCCCGCACTTCGCCCTCTTCGGCCACAACTTCTTCAACAGCTTTACCTATGCCGATGCCCACGCCTCCGGCCCAACCATTTGGCAAGCTCACGGCACCTCTCCGCCCTCACCAACCACACCTTCGTCATCTTCCTCTGACAGCTCACAAGACGTCGAAACGGACCTGGATACAGCTTCCGCCCTCATCAGCTCTCCTCAACACTCCAGTTCATCCCGTCATGCCCATTTCAGCGACGGACGACTCTGATGACAACAAAGATGAATCCGCTTCCACCCCGCTTCGCCGGCTACTCAAGACAGTAGAGAAGACCATGCCTGCTGCCTTCCTTTACAAACCACTACCGAAGATGGCTGCGCCTTCACCCGCAAGGCTTGTGCCTCCTGCTATCCTGATTCCAGCACGACTTACGCACCTTCCTCCTGCTTCGCCCTTGCCTGCGCCCGCCAAGCAACTGCAACAACCTGCTCTCAATGATCGTAACACAATGTCGACCGCTTATTGGTCATTCCTGCCGCTTCGCATCTGATCAAAAATCTCCCTGCCATCCATAATCGGATCATATGGATGTACTCCCCTCGGGTCTGCTAACAACATTATTTACCGACGCCGTCTTATCTATCAACTTCGCACCGCACCAGGCCTTTACCCTTTGAACACATCGCTCCGTTGTGCCTTCGCCTTCGCCCTTCTCAAGCACGGCTCGCTCGTGACTCCCGACATCAAGTCCTCGAGCCTCCTTCCGCCACCCACCTGCAATCCTGTTCTTATCACGGATAACTTGACATCTAGGTTCTCTCTAACCGCCTTTCCCTTTGACAAGAAAAGAATAAAGATCACAAATGAAGGAGAAAAACAAATATTTTCCCTCAAATCCGATCTCTCTGTCCAAGTCAAGCAAGCAAGCCTGCCAAGCCAAGCCAAGTACAAAGCCTTCAGAGCCTCAGCTCAGACAGCTCATCTCAAGCAAATTGTCTCTTCCGAAACGCACATATCATGCTAAAGTCACCAACATCAAAACAACCTGTAACTTGTCTTACACATCAACACTCACGCAACGCCCAAAGCCAAAACAAGCAAGCAAGTAAACAAACAAGCTAACAAGCATGCAATCAAGCAAACATGCAAACAAACAAGAAAGCGTGCAATTAAGCAAGCGAACAATCAACCGATCAGCTTCTACCTGAAGTCCAAGACCACCGTCCTGGCGGCTAACCACGAAGAGCGTGACTTCGCTGAAGTGGACAGTGCTGTTAAGTTGATGCGTAAGGCGGCAGAGTTTCATATGGACGCCATTAACTGAGGCACCAGATCCCAGTTTAATTCAGTGCTCCATCAGCGGGACTCATATTTGGAATGGGGCACAAGTAGGTATTTGCAAGGACACCTTAAAAAACGTCAGGTTGTTATTGATACATAAGACTGCATGGTTGTTTAATGGAATATTACTCTCGCTCGCATTTGAACTCCGGGACAAGTGAAAGCATCGTCGAGCGGTAAACCCCAGCAGCAGAGGGGCTTCGGAGGTGGAAGAGGAGCTGTTGTGACCAGACAGCCATTTCATGACGTGGTCCCACAAGGGGCACTTACAATACCGAGACCCACGCCAACCCCAACTCTGGTAACCGCCGACCCCAGTTCAACCCAAACCAGCAGGGGTAGGGGTCAGCCTGGAAGAGAGCCGTTTCCCCGGAATCGGGGGGGGGGGGGGACTCCCTCAAAACTCGCGCCATTCACTTATTACTGGCACGCCCACCCCTGTACTCCATCCTCAGGTGGGGGCAATGATGAAGCCACCTCGGAGAACGGCGAACTGTCATGAGGACATTTTCGTATTCTCCATTGTTGCTGTCGGGGTCACACCCCAAGACTTACTTCGAAACCACTACTCGTCGTCGAGCCACTGCCGTGGCTGAGGAACCGGGAGGAGTCTCCACAGTATGTTGCGGAAGTGCGGTCCCTCCTAAAAAAAAAAAGCATTGCGGGAATCCCCACCGAACACCCTGAGCTTTTACAGCCCAACGAGAGTGATTCCTATGCAAAACGGAGAGCTGAGATAGATTTTCAACCTGCGACACCTCTACTCTTTCATCCGCGCGGATCATTTCCAGATGGAACCCTGGCCTCGATCAGGGAGGTGATTCAGCCAAGCGAATTTACCACATCGATCGACTTGGAAGACGCCTACCTCCACATCCCACTGGAACCGGCAGTGTATCACCTGTTTCGACTGGTATGACAAGGGAGGATCTACCACTTCGAAGTCCTGCCCTTGGGAGTACGCACAGTAAGCGTTCACTTTAATGATGAAGCTGGTGGCAGCCGCGTTGCATCGCCTTCTGATTGCATATCTGGATAACAGGCTGCTCCGAAACGAAGATAGACAATGTCTGGTGAGGACACAAAGATCACCATACTCCTGGCCCACCTGGGTTTCGGGGTGAATTCTGCTGGTGAATCATGGTCTATTTCCAAGTCAGGAATTCATGTTCCTGGGAGCGTTCTTCGGCACGAGGAATTTTGCAGTGCGACCATCCGACAAGAGAGTGCTTCAGATTACATCTTCAGTTCGTCACCTGCGGAAAGGTCGATGTCGGCAAGGAGTCTGTCAGCCGTCATCGGGCAGATAGAATCATGCGCAACGTTGGTGCCCCTGGGTACCTGGAGAGTGAGGCCTCTGCACTGGTATCGGAAGCTGGAGTGGTGGCCTCGAACTAGTTGGGAAGACCAGATCTTCCTCTTGCGGGCACCAATAGAGGCAATCTTGTGGTAGACGGAGGTGGAGAATGTGATGTGGCGTGTTCCAATCCATAATCTGGCTTTGGATTAGCTGCTGCTCACGGACGCGTCCTCCCTGTTGTAGGGCGCGACGCTGGGAGAAGAACAGTTGGCCGGGATTTGGTCACAGTAGGAATCAATCCTCCATATCAATCTGCACGAGTTCAGAGCTGTGTTCCTTACTCAAGTGGTGTGGGCCCATGAGGTCCAGGGGACCACGATTACTGTGATATCGGACAAAACCTCAGCTGTCTCTTACCACAGGAGGGGGAGAACCTCCGTTCTTCATCGTTGTACCAGGAGGTGGGACGGATCTTTCAACTTTGCGTAGACTTTGGGATCACCCTACACCCACGCCATATCGCGGGGGACTGAACGTACTAGTGGATGAACTTTTGAGGAGTGGCTGCCCCCCAATGATGTAGTGGAGGCATGCGGGATCCTTTTTGGAACGTGGGGCATTCCGAACATGGACCTGTTCGCGACAAGAGCAAACACCCAACTTTGGCTGTTTGTGTTCCTCTAACCGTACGACAAGGCATTAGCGACGGACAGCCTCAACATGTCGTGAGAAAACCTTCACGCATACCTTTTCCCATCGTTCTGTTGACCAAATCAAGGCGTCGAGAGGATGAGTCATCCTGATAGCACCATGGTGGGAATCTGCCCCGTGGACTTGTGTGGAAACTGGCGAGGGAAAATCCAATACAACTGCCGAATTGGCCGGACATCCTGTAGCAGCACCAGGGCCGACACTCTACCCGAACACCAGTTCCCTGCACCTTCACAGGTGGAGGTTGTGAAAAACGGTTTTTCACCAGAAGTGTCGGACCGAATGGCACCGTGTCACCGATCATTGTCGCGACAGATGTTCGAGGGCAAATTGCGGGGCTAGGTCCTGTGGTGAGAACGCAAACAGGTCAATGCGCAACAACCCTCGGTACAGAACCTGTGTGAATTTTTCAACGGTTTGGTCGACCAGGATCTCACACCCATTACGACTAAGGGGTATAGAGAGGCCATTAACACGGTGTTAGCCCTTTCGGGGGAGGAAGCAGTGGTCGCCAGCCCTATTATTTCTCGAATTCAGAGCAATAACCTGACGTCCGATGAGGCCCTGATAAACATCGTGATCACTACCTTATCATACCTGTTGGGTCCGGAGTGCACGTAAAGATTACAGTGCCCTGTCAGAGCCCTGCGGTACTACCTGGCATGGTCCAAAGACGTGGAAACCCCAAGGGGTGGGGCAGTGACTCAAAACCTTGGAAGCTACTCTTCGTTAAACTAGACGAGGCACGATTGGTAAGTGGGTCTGCCAGGTGATGAGGAGGCATACAGAACCAGTGGGTGTATCCAAACTGGAAAGGTGAATACCCACGAAGTATGTGCAATGACTGCTTCATGGTCATTTGTGGTGGGGACACCAATTGTCCGAGGTACTAGAAACTGGAAGTTGGAAACACCGGACCACCTGCAGTCCCCATTTACGTGACATAGACGCCTCATCCTCGAGGAAAGGGACTACAATTTGTAGCGGCAGGCAAGGTAGTCAAAAAGTGTGGTACGGTGTTGCTGTTTTGATGGGTGTAAGAGTTTTAGTGAAAGTTGGGTCTGTCAGTAGACATGTACTATTGGGCGTGGGGATCCACAGAAGTCAGCACATAACAAGGGCGAAACGAATACGGCACATAAAATGCTGGGGGAGGTCAAAATTGGTTTCTATTGCCTAAGGAAAATATACACTACCTGTAAATTTAATTGCATTCAGTTCCTGAGTGCTCGTTACCCTGGAGGATTTTAAACTCTCTAGATACGCCCAGCCCAGACACCCACCTCCGCATGCGCGTGTTCAGCGCGTGGAGGCCCTCCATAAATAGAGCTACGGCGTCAGCCAGCCATCTACTTTTCCTCACGATATGTCAGCTATGATGGTGACTCGAGAGGGGAGGTTGGGTGGGTATTTACAGGTAGTGTATATTTTCCTTAGGTAATAGAAACCAATTTTGACCTCCCCCCAGGTAAAATTGGGCTTTCTAATTGCCGGTTGGAAAATATCCACTACCTGTAAATTTAATTGCATTCAGTTCCTGAGTGCTCGTTACCCTGGAGGATTTTAAACTCTCTAGATACGCCCAGCCCAGACACCCACCTGCGCATGCGCGTGTCCAGCGCGTGCAGGCCCTCCATAAATAGAGCTACGGCGTCAGCCAGCCTTCTACTTTTCCTCACGATATGTCAGCCATGATGGTGACTCGAGAGGGGATGTTGGGTGGGTATTTACAGGTAGTGTATATTTTCCTTAGGCAATAGAAACCAATTTTGACCTCCCCCCAGGTAAAATTGGGCTTTCTAATTGCCGGTTGGAAAATATCCACTACCTGTAAATTTAATTGCATTTACAGCTGACCTCGTCAGTATAGGTGGAGGGCACCATCATGACGGGCCCCCAAGGGTGTGGGCTGGGTCCCCAGTGACAGAGTTGTGGTTGATTGGTTGCAGGCGCAACATTCTCTGGTCACGGCCGACTTTCTGTGCAAGGCAGTCGGAGTGGGGAGGGAACTTTCAACAGCCAAAGCGAGTTGGTGAGGAAGTTCAGGCGAGTTTTCCAGATTCCATGACTTGATTGGTTTTCGGTTGAGGTTTAATGATTTGGCAGAATTGCAGTAGAAGTTCACAGGATGTCAATGATTGTGGCCGTTAGGTTGTTGAAGTATATAGTACATTGGTGTTGAGGTTTATTGTTGAGAATTCGAGCTTCAGAGGGGTGAAGAAGCGGAAGACCATTATGAATTCAGAATCAATCGATATAGATGCTCAGAAGCAAGAAAAGGTGTTCAAGGAACAGTGCATCAGCTGTGGATGGGTGCTTTGATTAGGAGCAGTGAAGTCGGTTGAAGAGATTGTGAGTTTCCGATGATGGATGAAGTGTGAGAAGGGCTTGAGTGATTGGATGAAGCGTGAAATGTTGCAGAGTTGGCGAAGGGTCCATGAATGTTGTTCCCCAGAGTCATTGAGATTGGAGCAGCAAGATCAGGAAGTGAACGTTAGTATGTGGGTGGACCAAGGGAAAACCTTGAAGGGCAGCATGTGAAGGGGGCGAGTGCCGAGCACACTGTCATGAGTGTAGGTTGTGAAGATAAGATCAAGGCTGAGTTGAATGCAGTTGAGAATGTCGTTAAGGTCCAGTTTGACTTGGTGGAAGTGTGATGCTGCCAGACTATTGGGTGCGAGGCCGTTAGTGGCAATGAGTGATGCGAATTGATGATGAACCGCTGATTGTGGTTCGGAAAATTCGGGTTGTAAGTTGGCGAGGACATCCAAACAGATTAAGTGTGGTTAAGGAGCCCTGTGGTTAGTCATGGTGACAAGGTGATTCGTCATGATTGACAGATTGAAGAGTCAAACAAAGATATTGGATAAGTCGAATTCCCAAAGATTTGGAATCAACGAGACTTAACCAAGGAATGTGAGGCGTAAGGCCGAGTGATTAAAACATTAGCCAGCTGGAGTTTCTCCAAGAGACCAGGTCGTGGAAGGTGAGCAAGAAACGGGAGTCTACGGTAGTGCTAAGGAGTTTAGCGTTGTCGTCCATGATCAAGTTGGGTTAAGTGATGGGGGAGTCGTGAAGAAATTTAAGCTTCATCATGATGCAGCAGGTGGTTGGCGATGAAGACGGATATTTCCATGAGATTGAAAGAGTCGTGAGACCATGGCGGTCACAGTGGTGTGGTGTGATGGACTGGGGTACCGTGAAAGACCATCATAAATCGATTGGTGACGGTTAGCTATAGTGACAATGCGTGCGTGTTGACGGATAATGAACGCGTAGGTCGACGAGAGCTCGTGGGATGGAGACGTTGCGGGATTTCATCCAACCATGTGAGTGAACATTCATTCAGAAAGGGTCGACGATTAGAAGAAGACCATCCCTCCATGAAAACGAGCCGAGGTGGTGTGAGGGAGGTGAGATGGGACGAAGTACGGGACAATCACGTGAAGTCTCACGCAGTGGTTCCAAGGAACGAGGCAAAAGCCAGGTGTAGGTACAGGGTTGGCGTTGCATCGATACTGTTGTGTGGTTAGTTCATAAGCTTCGAAGGCAGTGACAGGGTTGTTGTCCTGGTGAAGATGGTTGATTGATCGAGGAGGCCGGGTTAATGGTGAGAGGGGTGGATGTCAGCATCACTCGGTTACCCCTGGTGGATGAACAATCGAGTCCGAACGGGCCCAAAGCAATGTGACTTCAGAGGACGGACGAGAGCCGGTGTATTCAGCATGGTTTGTTGTGGACAGCTTCGATGTTTGAACGAAATACAATGAGTGGCGCGGAGAGCATGGTGGTTACCGGAGGGCTTGTAAATGACGATCAGGATGGTGGACCATGAGCAATAGGCGGACGACGAATGGGCGTGCTGGTGGCAATGGTCTTGAAGGTCGGCCACGTGAGTGGTAAAAGGGTGCACGAACGTAATGAGCTTGAGCGGTAGCGGGCTAGCGAACGATGAGCGGAACCACAAACGAAGATGGGGTTGGTCCGAGTGGTGAAAAGCTGACGGCTGCAGAACGGGGCAGGTCAAGGATGTAAGCGCGAACAATGAACGGGAGCAAGGACGTAAAAGGGCTTGAATGGTAAGCAGGGTGCCACAGAACGTAAGGAAACGACGAACGTCAAGTTGGCTAGTTACGGGAAAAAGGCATGTTGAAGATGAAAGTCGGCAAAACAAAGCCGGCATGTGGTGACGAGTGGCTAGACTGGCTAACAATGAGTGATGCCTTGAGCTTCAAAAACGTGAAGACGAGCAGGAACGACGAAAGATGTGTGAGCTTCAAAGATCGGCCAGCGTTGGATGAGAACGACGAACAGCGTGGTTGAGCTTCAAAGATTCCTATGACGAACGTGAACGAGAAGGAATGGCAGACAACAGGAACAAGTAGGGCAAGGCATGAACGGTGGCCGGACCAGTGATGGAAGAGGCGTCTCACCAGTAGGTCTTCAGGTTGGCCTGTAACGGCGAGTGGGTGCATGTTGATGAGAGGGCTGTGGGTGACGAACACAGGCTGTGAGCGAATCTTCAGGTAAGCTGCGAGTGGTGAATTGATAAAGAGGAACAGTGACAGATCCGGTGAACGCATCACTTGCTTGACTGTTGTGAATGGGACGTCTGGAATGATGAGAATCTGTGTTCAGCAGGACGTCGAAGAGCGTGATGAGCTGGAAGGCCGAGAAGGGAGAAGTCTTTCGGGAGAGGGCTGCGTGGGTGGCATCCATTATGAGGTGAACGGTGCAGCCACAGTAGCCCCAATGTGTCAGAGGTGAGTGGTTGACAATCGGGTGAACAACGAAGAATGAAGTGTTTGACTTGCGGAAGTCATCATTTATGTGGAGGTATACCTTCCTGAGGGGATGACCTGCAAAAGAAGAACGAACGCACCTAGACTTTGTACGGGTGAGGGGCGAACGAGCAACGGGCGAGAACGAACGGGAGTCCTCTTGGTGTAGCGGCGAACGGGCAATGGTCTCCCGGTGACAATGTTGACGCAGCGACGGCATGCACGGCGGCGGCAGACGTCGAGCCCACAGTCGGCGAACGGAGGTCTCTTGCCGGCTGATGAAACAGGATGGCGGCGGTAGAGCAAGTGAACGACGGCTGCGAGAAATGATTGTGAAAGTAGCAGCAGAGACAGCAGCATAGATGGTGTTGATTGCAGGGCGATCGGTGCAGTAAACGGTAACGAACGATGCCACGAACGGCGGACACATCTTCTTAAACAGGAGAGTCCTTTGTTGATACAAGACCACAACGAACGAACGAGCAAACGAACCGATGAATTCTTCGTGTAGCGCGGTTCAGCGAACGAGAACGACGAACGGAAGACCTCTCCATGTAGAGGTGGGTCTTGCGAATGGGAACAACGAACGGAAGACCTCTTCATGTAGTGGTAGGTCTTGCGAACGGGAATGACGAACGACAAACGGGAACGACGAACGGAAGACCTCTTCATGTAATGGCGGGTCGTGCGAACGGGAACGACAAACGGGAATGACGAATGACAAACGGGAACGCATGGGAGTCTTCCTTGTGTAGCAGGTGAGCGGCGAACGACGAACGGTGAACGCTTCACTTGCTTGGACCTCTTCACTGGATTGAGAACTACGAACGGAAGGCCTCTTCATGAAGTGGCGGGTCTTGCGAACGGGAACGACAAACGGGAACGACGAATGACGAACGGAAGGCCTCTTCGTATAGCGGCGGGTGGACTGCGAACGGGAGTGACGGTAGTGATGTTGACGCGGCGGCCGCTGGGGCTTGCGTAGAGCTTCAAGACCGACGAACGATGCGGTGGTCTTCAAGACTGACGAGCGGCGAACGGGAATGAGCTTAAAGCCGACAGACGTGAGCAAAAAGACGCACGGTGCGATGAGCTGCAAAGACCGGTGAACGGGAACGATGTGATGGGCTTCAAAGTTTGGCGAACGACGAACGAAAACCAAGATGGTGGGTAACGGAGAAGCAACCGTGACGGTTGCGTGGAGGAAAAGAGATGGCTGGCTGATGCCGTAGCTCTATTTATGGAGGGCCTGCATGCGCAGGTGGGTGTCTGGGCTGGGCGTATCTAGAGAGTTTAAAATCCTCCAGGGTAACGAGCACTCAGGAACTGAATGCAATTAAATTTACAGGTAGTGGATATTTTCCAACCAGCAATTAGAAACGGGGTTTTACACCTAAAAATAGTTTTTACTTAGCCTAAAATACTTATGTGAATGAATCCTCCCGCGTCGAACCACTCTTTTGAATGGGGAGACAAACTAAGCGAGGAAGCGGGAAAGGGGCCCCGCCTAGTTGCGTACGTGTGCCCCAGGGAGCACCATAGCAAGGGCCTACAGTAGATAATTTTCATGGTTGGGACGTACAGCAATTCAAAATATGTAGCATATTAAATACAGGTGAATATTTTGGGCTAAGTAAAAACTGGTTTTAGGAAACCCCATTTTTGCTATACTGAATCCAGATTACACTTGAATGATAACATTGAAATCAAGCTGTTGAATCCAGTCCAGTTTTGTGCTTGTTAAATGATCTCATTCTCACAAACTTTTCTGTGATAGAGGAAAACTCCCTCCATGCACAGAAACCGGTTAGAATATAGGATAAACACATTTTTTGAATGCTCAACCCCCCCCCCCCCCCCCACAATATTCGTCAAATTAACTGCATGACCATATGGGCGTTTAATACACGATTTAAGGTAGATGAATAAATAAATAAAAAATTTGTCAGCAGAATGCATTTGTGAACGAAGCTTCTCTTTTAAGATTGGGAAAGGTGCAGTGAGGTGCAAGCAGTTTGTACCAAAAGGAGCAGGTGCTGTTCTGTTCCCTTAGCTAGTTGGTATTCTCCTATCTTGTACACCAGTGGACATAATGTTCACATTGTTTACCACAGTGCAGCTCTGTACTACCAACTATAATAATTGTGATTGTTAAAGAAAAAGAAAACTTGCATTAAATGTTAGAAACTAACAAAAAGCACAGTAGAGCTGACACTGACATTTTAATACGAGTATTATAGGCTAGCAAATAATAAAGTTATTAGGAATTTTCATAATGTAATGTTGAAAGAATCTTGGAATTGCCTTAAAGATAGTCTTGAAAAAAGGCACAGCTGGTGTGCAAGAATTTTGAGGCGTGAAGAGTAGCTTGAAGAAGCTGCTTCAGCATCACTTGAAGTAGGGCTTCCCCCTTAATTACGAATGCAGCCGTGGACACATGGCTAGGAACACCCTAAACCACTTTGTACTTCTGAGGATGAATGAATGTGAACAGTTGCTAAAGTACAGAAGACTTGTTATAATGAATACACAAAATAAGGTATTTCTATTCGTGTTGTGAATATCCCTCTTTTCACACCCAGCAAACACCTGTGTAGCGATAGCTGTACAGGGTGTTCACTGTTCAAAGGTCCCAGGTTGGCTGAATAACTTAAGAACAGATGAGAATTGAAACTTCTAACTTTGGAGGTGTAGGTTGGGTTGCGGGATCTTTCTTTTGGCATAAGAGCCATGGGGAGAAGCCTCTGGAATTCACATGGAGGGGGAGGGGGGGTGACTCATTAAAGCTCGTCAACGAGTACAGATCAATAGCACAATTAAAGGAAACGTCACCACATTGCTCCCATCATTAATGACACCAGTTCGAAAAAGCACTCCGTAACACGACTAGAAAACAACAGAGACATAGACATCGTGACAGACTGTTCCAGGTAGTTACTCTGTAAGAAAAGTGCAAGAAAAAACAGTCTGTCATGACCATGTCTCTCTTTTCTAGTGGCCTAAAATGCTCGGCGTGCAGAGTGCTATTTCAAACTTTGAACTGACACCCTTTTCGATGGGAGCAATGAGACAACATTTTCTTTGCTCATAAGAGCTGTAATGTTACTCATTCTCACCTGCCTACTTGAAATTGCCGAAATTTGAAAGGTAGATGTTTGATTTAAGTTTCATGGTTATCTTTATTGAATGATAATTTGCATGAATGATTTGCATTTGAATGATAATTTGGCGTAATAAAATTTCTGACATTCTTACAGTTCCTTGTAAGGAGGCCATCTGTACAAAAAAAAAACTTACTGCATGCAGAACCATTTTTTTTCTGTGTGTGCATTAGACACTGCTGTAGAGAGAACTTAGCGGACATCGTACCATAACGCAACGAAAAATAAACTACAAAGTGGGAAAGAGTAAATAAATCATCAAGTTTAGCATTGAACACAGTTAGTTGGAGGATATACGTAACTCACAGAGAAGGGCGTTCAGCGGGTTTATTGTCCAGCACGTGTGAACGGAGCTTCAAAATTGAGTGCGGGCGAAAGGCTTTTAGGGACGCCCCTCGTCAGATTCAAGGGATTGGAGAACATCTTCTTTGGGGATTTGTCAATGTTTTGGATGATCTGTGTTCGTAAGATGTCCCCTCGCTGTCTTCAATTTTCAAATATGCATACATCTCAAAAATATTCATTGAGACCAAGGACTAATTTGGTGGCACGCCTCTGCTGCCTCAAAGATAGCGCTTGTTTCTTTTGTAAAATAATAATACATATCTTTTATTACATCAAATTGTGCCAGTCTGACATTCTGGTTGATTAGCAGAAATGGAAACACATCCCAGCTTCCATTCTCAGTCACACACTAGGAATTAAAAACAACAAAATACTGCATTACTGTCTCTAGTGAAGCATTTTACACTTTAGTAACTAACAAAAATATTCAAACTAAATTATGATTGCTTTGGTGATTTACTATCTACAAACTTGAAGCAATTTTTTAAAATAACTTGAATGGGTGGCTATGTAAAAATTGTAGTAACCAGCGTTCGAGAAAACTCCACATCATTCGAACTATAGTTTTTGTCGAAATAAAATGAGTTGGCATGAAAACATGTAGTGATGATGGCATTCATACAATATCAAAGGATTGCAATTCCTTCGTAAATGTACCTTCAGACCTCGGTCTGAAAACTGTAACTATTCACATCAAAGTACAAAAAGGAAAACAAACAATAGACTGGATTGTACGTTGTCGTTATCGAACACGCTTTTGTTGCCGGCTTCTGTAAATATCAAAGGCAGGAGGAGCCGACAGGTTGTCATCATCATCGCTGTCATCGCCGCCTTCGCCTTGCTTTCTTTTCCTAGGAATCGTCATGCTGTCTGTTAGAGTCATCATGAGGTCAAACAGTTTACCATCTTTTGGAAGGCCGTTTTGTGCAGGTGTCGGTCCTGAGGTAAAGAAAAATAGAAAAATCAATGATTTTAGGATGAAAAAAAAGCTGTTTTAGGCCACATAAAATAAAGCAGTTGTTTGTTGGACATACGCACAGACTGCCATGCACATGGAAATATGCACACAAAGCATTTTTACTGCTATCCTAAAATACCTGTCTTTTATGTTTTCTGCTTGGGAAATGCTACCTTTAATTAAATTAATGTACCATAGCTTTTTCAATGGCGCTCTCCTTGGGGCGAATGGCCGCCGTAATGGCGCTTCGTTTCCCGCTATCTCAGTTTGTTTGGGACCTCGTTGGGCTTCTCACTCAACCTTTAGGCCTAAATAATCGCGTCTGTAACTTTGCGTTTGTGCCCGGGCAAGGATAATGTGAAATGTGCTTGAAGATTGAATGTGGAGGAACCGCATCCGTTGTGTCGGTGGTGTAAAATTTTGTCTGCATATGAACGAAGCCCATGTTGGGAATATCGAATCTACGTGGAAGTAGTCGGACAAAAGAAGGGAGCTTAGGCTTAAGAAGTTGGCTCTCGTAAGTGGTAATGCATCCGACGATGAATCTTGTTCGCGGGCGGATTCTGTTCTTCCAACGCACTCAGTTTCAGATTGTGGCTCGAAAAATTCTCGTGATGGATCGACTGCGCTACGGCCAGTTTTTGACGAACCCTTTGTGCCGCGATCGTCTCATCGAACTGGGCCGCAACGTCTTGTCTGTGGTGTCTCACTGGGTGGGTGAACAAATGGAGAAACTTAAAGTCTCCCATAATTCGTAAATCCACATGCAAGTCCTTAAGATGTTTGGATTTTTTTTGGACCAGTGGGCACTTTTCGACAGCAAATTTTGCAAAGTGCTCAGAAGGTTACCAGACCACGCAATGATATGATCCGTTTCCTGTGAGTGAGTCGGTGCCAAACGTTCTTTTGGAAGGTGAGAACGTTTCCATGCATTAACCCAACACTCCACTGTCGTCACTTCCGTAATCGGATTGTGCATGGGCCAGGCAGCGGGCAGGAGAATGCTTAGATGAGGCATCTCCTAAAAGACATAAGCGTTTGATTGACACAGGCTTGACCGCGACCATTCTAGTTAGCTTGGGTAATTCTAGTTAGCTTGGGGTGACTTTGGTTCTCTGGTACAGATCCGTCGGTGTCGCACCCCATTCCTACCTGCAGACAGGGTGGGGCGGAAGGGATGCTGTCACCAGTATTGCGAACTCATTCAGTGTCACACAGTCAGCTGACTCATGTGGGACAGGTTCATTGCTCAATCAGTCGGAGTTGCAGTCGGCACCGTTTTTGAGGACGGACATCGAGTGGTTACCCACTCCCGGCACGGGGAGGTAGTGACGAAAAATAACAATACGAGACTCTTCCGAGGCCTCGTAATTGGAATGAGTACACTTTAAATCCTTTAACGAGGATCTATTGGAGGGCAAGTCTGGTGCCAGCTTTCGCGGTAATTCCAGCTCCAATAGCGTATATTAAAGTTGTTGCGGTTAAAAAGCTCGTAGTTGGATCTCGGTGCCGGACCGGCGGTCCGCCTTGTGCGGTCTCACTGCCGGCCCCGGAGCCATCCCGCCGGCCGTCCCTCGGTGCTCTTCGCTGAGTGTCTTGGGTGACCGGAACGTTTACTTTGAACAAATTAGAGTGCTCCAAGCAGGCGCGTCCCGCCCGCATAGCCCAGCATGGAATAATGGAATAGGACCTCGGTTCTATTTTGTTGGTTTTCGGAACCCGAGGTAATGATTAATAGGGACAGACGGGGGCATTCGTATTGCGACGCTAGAGGTGAAATTCTTGGACCGTCGCAAGACGAACTACTGCGAAAGCATTTGCCAAGAATGTTTTCATTAATCAAGAACGAAAGTTAGAGGTTCGAAGGCGATCAGATACCGCCCTAGTTCTAACCATAAACGATGCCGACCAGCGATCCGCCGGAGTTCCTCCGATGACTCGGCGGGCAGCTTCCGGGAAACCAAAGTGTTTGGGTTCCGGGGGAAGTATGGTTGCAAAGCTGAAACTTAAAGGAATTGACGGAAGGGCAC